>JARYHS010011408.1:266265955-266423551 GCA_031002005.1 Vandiemenella viatica | reverse complement strand
AGCAGTAATGTGATCTACAAATAATTCTTATGCAAGTTGTGCATTCTCATAATTTTAACGCGCGACAGATACAACTTATTCTCATTGCTCATGTATAACCAAGACATAACGCGTACTTAACTTTGTTCATTAAGCTAGCCGTCATTCCAACAAATGTAACTTAGTGTCAATTTTGAATTTCGTAAGATGCTCGTTGTTTATGTCAATTCATGTATTATTTTAATGAGACGAGGTAAATACAGAAATGTTGTATACGTGTTTGTGATATAAATAATTACTTTAAAGTAAAATTCATGTTTTTATAATTGACCAGTTCATAATTTTATTTATATAATAACCAGGTGGTTTATTTCAAATTGTCACTCAACGTAGCGGCTATATTATCGTTATTTCGTCACATAATATTCCTCTAGAGTCCAGACGAACACAATTATCTTAGCATCGGTACCGTTACTGCATAAACTCTGTAACTACTATTTTGTGGGCCTTTTTTTCCCCACTGGATACTGACTGTACTAAGAGCAGCGTGCCTGGAAATCGTGCAACCACGAAGAGATCCATTAATCCTTGGAAAAAGCAAAAAATTATTATAGCGCGTTCAGTTCACAGATGTAAAGGATTGGCCGTGGTTACAATGGCCTTTCACTTTGTGGGCGTTTTATGATATTATTTAATTGAGCGACTATCAAGTGGGCAGATCAATATGGAATTGTATTGAATTGTCAGTCTGACACCAGGCGAATTTAATGAAGCAGATCCGCCAACTGCATTACTTAGTAATCAATGAAAGCTCACATTACTCTTAGCAATAGATAAACATGTACTTCTTACCTTGGGGACATATTACTCACGTCATATGCATTATATCTGAAACAACTGGGTAACTTACTCTAACGACTGCTAAATGATTTGAGAACATCAGCGGAATGGATTGAATGAGAGTATTTATTCATTAGATACCGAACATAGTACATGCGTCCGCATTTCTAACTAAGTTATGACGGGAGGAATAGACACGCACAGTAGCTCCCAGATTTACCAATATGGTATCGACAATAATGCAACGAAGTCTTCATCAGACGTGAGATACTGATTTAACTATGGCATGACTTGGAAACAATGATAACTGTTAAAACTGTTCATAACTAATTAAAACCCAATGCGAACATTATAAATACAGTGATGCAAGAGACTCACCTTATAAATTAAACTATGAATTTAGGAATGCTTGATGATGCTGGAACTTAAGACAGACGAGCTATAGAACAGAATGAAATACCAATACTACAAGAAGACTAGAACAGACCATGTCTAACTGCCATGCGGCAGCAGACCGACTCGCAACTATTACCTTGCTACATCGTGTCAGTCCGTTGGTCAACTGAACTGCAGAGAGAGAGATAAGATGGCGTCTCCCTTTAAATCCTATCAGTCACTAACGCTAGCTAGGCCATTGCTCTGCGGCATGTGTATGGAATTCGCGACTCAGCACCTGATGCAGCTACGTTTTTTTGTTGTTTTTTTTTACTGATTTATGTCTCTTAACAGCGAGGTTTTTAGAGACGGGAAAGGATGGGGGCAAAGAATGGGAAGGAATTCGGCCATGGCCTTTGAAGGAAACATCCCGGCATTTGCCTGGAGTGATTTGGGAAACCATGGAAAACCCAAATCTGGATGCCCGGACGGGGATTCGAACCGCCGTCCTCCCGAATGCGAGGCCAGAACGCTATCCGTTACACCACCACGCTCGGTGATGCCGCTACGGCTGTGCGCTAAGTGGAACAGCTCTTTCGAATGTTCACGAATTAATGTTACAACATTTATTCTCATACCAATAATAATATTTGGACCTTTACACAGAGGTGGCTCGAGGTCAGGCTGTCCTATCCCCACTCTACTACCTTTACCCCTACATATGAAGGGGAAATTTACCATACGCCTGCTTGGATACAGCGTACGGCGCGGAGAGATAGGAAGGGAGGGGGTGGTGAAGTGAGTACCGGGGCGAGGGGAACATGACCTTCAGCCGCCAGTTCAGAGTGAACAGGGTATAGATGAAATGTGAGATTTAAAAAGAGAATGAGAAAACAAGATGTTGTGCTGAAGAAAATACTGAATAAGTGTAGCTCGACAAGCTGAAGCGTTGTCTTCATGGAAAAGTATCTTTTTCAAAACATCTTCGTAGGTTCTAACAGTGCCATTAGATCCTCCATATAACTAATTGCTCCAGGTATATGTAATTATGTATTGAATATTAAACGGGGAAAGCGAACATATCTTAAACCGAACCTTAGGAATCCGTAGGTCGCAACCATTGTTTGTTAAGAAAGCGAAGCTTCCCGCGCATTCCATACTTGGCTGGGAGTTTCAACTGAGGAGAAATAAACTGAAGACAATAGGGAGAATCAGGCAAACAACGTCTTTGCAAATTCTTCTGCTAAGACCATAAGGCAGAGACGATGGAACAATTCTGTTATCGTCGACTAAAGTTGGTATCGCCTACTATCTCAGCAACGGAGAAGACAAAACACCACTGGCTGGCTAGCTTGTTTTCAATCATTATTTGGTAATGTGTATTCGATTAGCCCAATACAAAGGGTAATTTTTATTCTCCTCTTACTTGAGAACCATTAGACTTGTTAAGAACGGATTTCGATCTCCTTCATATATGTTGAAGGGTACGCAGCGTATATGTCTGTGGTATAGTCGTTTCTCAAAATGCGCCCTAGTTTTTTAGATATTCGCATGCAAATAAACAAAAAAATTCTAAATTTCCGGTATATAGGAGATTGTTATTTCCTTTTTGACGAATGGCAGCGTGGTGTATGCGGTAGGGTGATATTTTCATAATTTTCTGACCCGACTTCAAATCCCCGCAGAATCAAACATTTTTATTTATTTTTATCTTCAGAAATTGTCAAGCTTGACCTTTTTATTTTGTTAAAACTTCATTTACGTACTTTTATTGAGTGAAATAATATTTAAAACAAATCATATTATCTAAAATTCAGAGTCATTTTTTTTCCCGTAATTCTTTTTTTCGTAATGAATTCACGGGTATACCGACGGATTGTCTTTTCACAATACAGCCTTGAAATCTTCATTGCAATCAAACGTTAGGAAAGTATCCATTCTTACATTATTTTTTCACTTTTTGTTAGTAAGTTTTTTCAATTGAAATAGTTACTATCATGATATTTATTTGATTTTAGTCATTTCTTTACTTCTATATCATCAAGAGGTATTTTAAACGAAATACGTAGAATTGGGAAGATAGTTTTTTCTTTCTTTCTTCTACACTCGATTTGTTACAAGAACGGTTGCGAGTAAATGGTTGAAAATAAAATAGTAGGCCTGTCTGTGACGAAAAACGAAACTCAACAAGGAAATGGAAGAACAAGTAACAAATGTTTATAAACATTACAAAATTCTTGTCAGATTCCAGTTTACTAGCAGATTCGCCTCCTGACTTAATTTCACTGGGTATGGGCGAGTCATATTAGGAAGCCATTGTTGATATATGGGACGAAATTATGTTTGGTGTATCTGTTATAAGCAATGTGATTTGTTTTAGATTTTATTTCGCGCAATAAAAGTGTGTAAAATAAATAAGTCAAGCTTGACAATTTTTTAAGACAAAAATAAATAAAAATATTTGATTCAGCGGGGATTTGAATTCGAGTAAGAAAGTTATGAAACCAACACCTGATCGCATAGACCACGCTGCCATACGAAAATCAGGGGCAATAATTTAATAAAACCTGACATTTAGAATGTTTTGTTTATTTGCATGTGAATATCTCAAAAACTAGGCCGCATTTTGAGAAACGACATATACGCTGTGTAACCTTCATCATATATGAAGGAGATCGAAATCCGTTCTTAACAAGTCTGATGGTCTCCAAGTTAGATATATGTTGTATGTTCCGTTTTATCTTGTTGGTGATTTTTGTTGAACTTGTATTTTTCAAAGGCGACAATGATGAAATAGACAGCAGAGTACCATCACTACAAGTAATTAGGTAAGCCCAATTAATATTCTCTCTCTTGCCCCCTCTCTCGACGAACCTTATGGTGTTATCGCTACTTTAATATGTCTCAATTGTTTTTGCAAAATGTATAACGATACCGATAAATGACAGAAATATCTAGTATGGGGTCTGTGAAGTGTCAAGGAAAAATTGTCATAAAAACCTATGGACCAGAAACTTATATACAATTCTGATTTTCAAGTTCTTATTTATGCAATTCATTTCATGTTTAATTAATAGTTGAATGAACACGCCAATGCAACTGTTCAACTGAACAGTTGCATTGGCGTGTTCATTCAACTAGTAATTAATTGAGCAACTGTGGAAACATGGCCTGTAACAACATCGCATTCATTTCATGTTTGTTGCCAGTATATCATCGCTAAGGATTCATTTTCAGAAATTTGTAGCAATTCATTCTTTGGGCTAGACAGGTCCCTTAATAAACATCCATTTAATCCTTAAGAAAAATTAATAATGATTATCACTGATAAGTTTTTTACTAAAAGCACCTTCGACTAAAGAAACCCGCCTAAAAGTTGGCCCATGATTTTTTTTATTTTTATTTTTTTTAAAAAAAAGGAAAAAGTACATATTTCTCCACAGTTCACTCTAAACAAATTTTATTAGATAACTGATTCAAGTATAGTATTTTCTCATTCAAAAATATTTTAAGATGAAAAATAACTATAATTCCTGTAACAATTTTGAGGTCTCAGTCTTAAGCAATTAGTTTCCCGTTTAGTTTTCAGCTTCATTATTTACTACTGAGGCAAGAAGACAATTGCATACAGGCATCCAGTATATTATTCCCAATAGCAGATTTCAGGTCTATTTAATTTACAGTAATCAATGAATTAACTAAATGAAGCAAATACTTTGTTGAATAATTTCCCAAAAAAGTTTAAGTTGCCTCACATTTTGTGTCCATGGTGATAATAATATTAGTATCTTTAGCTTGATGCCACATCAGACCAATGTTGGGATTAAGGAACAGGGTGAATATTTCTTTAAACCTCAGTAACAATAGATTTATAATTATACATCCTACCCATGATTTAGCGGTAACACAAGCAACTTAACTTCAAAGGCTCTATAGAACGCATGGATATAATATCTAAATTGTAAAACAGTTTTGTTTATCAGTGGCAGACATACATTACGTTAGCAGCTTTGTTTAGTTTCAAAATTTGAATATCTAAACATTTAATTTAATATAATTCTGAGTTTACTCAGCTTTTGACAATTTACAACTATTTGTATTCTTCCCAGATATTGTATGTCTACAGAGATATTGGAAGAACTTAAGGTTGTCTGCTAGGAAAAATAGTTTGTTACCTACTGAATTTGTTAAATACATCTAAATCTTTACATTTTAGCACACTGGTTGTTAAGCTAAATAAAACATTCTTTCAAAAGTCTTTCTCTCAACAGTTAGAAGATTTTTCCCCGAAGTATTTTCTACAATATAGTAGACAAGTAAAACGGCCACAAAACGAGTGTAGCGAGAGAACTAGCTACTTTCTCTGAGACTCATGTATGTAGTAAAACGAACACCTGTATATTAACAACAATGGCTTTACTTTTTCGAAATTACGTAATATTTTTCGAAATTGTATACGTCTTTTGACTTGCTTTAGAAACCTGATATGTAAACTATGGTTTCTAATGCACCAGCTTTCAAATAATTTTAATAACTGCTACATGATGTTGATGTTGATGGTGATGTTTCCCTAGTCACCTATTTAACATATTACTACTTTTTTACTATCTTAAATCCTTGCAGTAGCTATAAATTCCCACACCAATCTCCTTTTTCCCTTAACGAATATTAATTTTAAATTCATTCAGTGTTTGTGGTAAATTATTCACCACTTCTGTAAGTAATTTAGTCCAATTCCTGACTTCCATACCTACAAAAGATAATTTTCCCATTCCGTTATGCCTGAAATCGTGTTATAGCTTTTGGTCATGGTCATCTTTTCCTTCGATAACTCTTCCTCCAATAACTTTCCAAACCTCATCGTCAAAATCTTTAGTATTTATGAAAGGTTCTTCTTCTTTGATAGTAGAAATTTGGAAATTTGTACACCTGTATCAAATTTGCTTAGTATAGTTGGTTGTGTAGTGATTCAGTTGTCCGGCACGAGATGTCCCGCGGCCCTTCTCGCCTCGACATTGTTGCGCCCGCGGCGGCTGCCATTGGCCGCGGTGGGACTCGCGCATGCGCAGTGGAGCGACCCCCTCCCCCGAGGGCCCGGCCCGACGCGGCGCTGCGCGGCGCGGCACGGCCCGAGGCTGCAGCTTCCAGGGAGCGGAGTCAGTCTGTCTCCAGCGGCGGTATGTAGCGCGGTGGACGGATGCGTGATCGTGATGTGTCGTTTATGGTGGTCGCGTTTGTGTAGGGGCCGCCTTCTGCATGGATATGTCCTGCTGTTCGGCCTCCTGCTGTCGCTACAGGTAAACCAGCGCCGTGGGCTCCGGGACTTCTTCGTTTTTGTTGTGTTTGTAGCTATTGTTGTTGTGTACCAGAGAGACGCGAAGAGAGGTGACAATCAAAGGCTCGGGGAGGAGAGTGCTGTTGCTGCCAACAGTTAATTGCATACATTCCTACCAGTTTCTGAGTGTTGTGTGTGGTTCGGAAGTTGTTATTTGTAGCTGAATCAAGTGAGAAACTAGGTTTCTGTTCACTTCGTAGGTCATAGCCGAGTACGAGCATATGAGTTGGTGGTAAAGTGGTGGATTTTGGATAAATGTTTTTCACTTTTCTACCGGCCCCTAACAAATTTTACCACACCTGATGACACAAAAATTATTTAACAGGAATTTCCATTCTAAGGATTGTAAATCTGATGATATTGTTTATCACTCTACTGCAGACGCCAAGAGTATTCGGGCGCCTCTCCCTAGCGGAGAAAGGAGGCTACCGCACCGTTGGTACCGCCTCTGCGAACACCGCGACGAATTTTATGTGGTCGAACCGTTTCCAAATCGAATTCCATCTCTTGCTTTTCTTTTGACACGGTACTTCTTAGCTAAATATGCCCCCTAAATGAACAGATTTCTAATATAAGAAGCATGAAGCGGCATTATAGATCCGTCCAGATAGAAAATGTTTGCTGACTGTTTTGTTTGATTTTAAACCACACGCTTTTAGATATTTTAGAATTGTGATCGGCTCGAATATCGTCTTTTCTTGTACCGAAAACGTAACTGTTAAATATACAGTTAACTGCTTATGGTGATTTTTAGGACATCTATATTTGCCTTCATCCTACCGGAAACTGTTTGTGGAGTCCAAGGCAGTAAACAAATTCTTCGTCCAATATTGTGTTTTTATTTCTCAATATCCCAAAAAACAATCTGCAGCCCGGAGAAAAATTAAGGTACTTCAGAGTATTTTCATTCTAACTACTATCTTTAAACATGAAAATTGTTCTCGTCCCTCTCTCTCTTTAATTAATGCGCCTAGGGAACTGTTGTTGAATTTTATTTAGGCCTATTATCCGACGCGTTTCGCTCCTCTTAAACGCGTCCGATAATAAATAAAATCCATCAACATTTGTCTTGGGGTATTCATTAAGTAATATTTATTATTTTAACAAGCAAGCACAGAAGAAATGGCTCACAATAATCACGTATGAACATTGTGTTTAGAGGTGACTGTGGATGGGTAAGAGTACATCGTCTTCCACAGTAATGTGCACTTAGTAACAATGAAAGTACTTTTATCTGTGCAACGAATAACAGTGAAACACACCTCTGCGCGCTTTGGGAGCATATCTGAATTGCGATTTGCGTGTTTAGTACGTCCGCTTCTATCACCTTTTTAATCGCATTATGAATACGTCCCGTGTGTCCAGCAGGGAGGATGTTTTGCTGTTTACGCCATTCTGTTGTGCTGGCCCTACCCCAGCGGCCATGCGTGTTGGGTCGGTGTCCTCAGGAACTGCAGGTGCGTCGGGCGCGTTGATAGTAATTACTGAGACCTCAAATTACAAGGCCCGCTGGCAGACATTTACATGTGTGAAATGCGGTATACGAACCTTCGCATCACGGCTCTGTACGTGCATTAATACCCTTCCTTCACGCTAAATTTACAGCTATGCTGCAAAGCCGGTGAACGTGGAATTATCACGTGTCGTTGTGATGAATTAACTCATTTCGTTTGGAACATCAGAAGTTGTCTTGCCGGAAGAAAAAATAAAATTCCATCTTAAAAATTCTTAAAATGTGGTGTTATGTCTTCGAGTTCAAAGACATCGCGAGTATAAAAAGAAAATTAAACACCTACGAGATCAGAAATACCAAGAACATAGGTATTTTAAATTTGGTTATATATTAGAACATGAACCACGAAACAAACACGTTCTGGAAGTGATAGATGAATAAACAAATTTCTGAAACAATCTTACGTAAATAATAGATATGATAGATATAAAGACCCTTCTCAATAGAAGTCACGTTGGCGGGGAAGAACTGTCTATGGAATCAAAGATAATTTAGGATGCAAGTTGTAAAAAATGTATGCAGGGACGAAGAAGAAATTATGTAAAGTCGGAATACAGCTTTGAATCGAACCTTTAGAGAAACTACTTCAAGAGATATAAATATTGTTGTGAAACTTTACAGCTCATCGATAGATTTGTCTTTAGTGTCCAAGAAGCGAATTTGAAACAATCAGTGTACACACGGAAGTATCAAGTTAAAACGAAGTCTTTTCGAAAAATGTTGCTTAAGCTCCAATTAAAAGCGTAGGAACTAATGTAAAATTACTGGCTCCCCACATACCCACTGTTTCTCCCCAGTTTAGGCAGTCGAATCATAATACTTGGAAGATAATTTGCTAATCACAATCTTCATAAGCAAAAAAGTAGTTCTATGTAGATCCTAGCCGGTTCGTCTATGATGTTTTTAGCTGTGAACTACTGGTCACTAGTATCCAGAATTCATTCCGTGTTGAATGAATTATTGCATGCTGCTATTCGTGCAAAAATTTCATGTAGTGAGAGTATGATAATATTAAAAGAAAAGAAAGAAATAATACATGTTTACATTAAGTTTATCATTCGTGTATACTTAAACGTTTGATATAATAATGCAGTTATGTAATTATGCAGACTATTTAATTGCGATGGAGCGCACGTTCAGGTGGCAATTTCCCTCTTGTCGCATTTTTCATTAAAGAACGCTTGCCTGCAGGTATTTAAGATCTCTGAATATTCCGTTTCTTTTTAAATCTCGGATAAAATGTATGACCAAAAGAGTGCGTACATAGCTATGAAATTAAAATTTAAAAGTTGTATAAAGCTGTCGACATATCTTTTAAAAAAAGAACTTTCGCAAGTGAAGTTTGTGTAAAAACATTAAATTTATTTCCTTGCGGTACAAAGAAAGAATTTTTTATAAGTATTCCTCCGCTACTATAAAATTCAAAATATTATAGAACAGTTTCGGAAAAAAAAATTACACGGAGATGCGTCATCTTATAAGCACTGGCTGAAATTCAATTATTCAATTGTAAATGATTTCTTCCAACTTTACAAAATCATACTCCATACGCAAAACGTTTCTTATTCTGCTTAAAACAAAATACCCGAATCCTTTGCAATGGATATCAGTGTCAAATATTTATGAGTTAATTCGCTTTGGATGAATCTTCAATTAGAATTTCATCTAAACAGTTTTTCTATCTGATATTTAACAAAACTCAGTAGGAATTTTGAATGACGTATCAACTAACGTTGTAAAATAATGGTTAAGCTGAAAGCATTTGTAAAAATTCGTTTATCCACAAATGAATAGTGGATGCAAAGTACCAAACGCGAGTGGCGTAACATTACTTCACCTTTAATGTCATTCGTTTCCGGAGACAACAATCAGATGCTGAGATTATTAATTCAATAATGAACTCATCATTCAACATTTCGCGGTCTAAGTCCAGTACGATTCCAGTAGAAGTCACTCTTTGAACATGTTTAAAGAAGTGAACCGTCCCCTCTGATAAGTGTCTTTTTTTTTACTAGACATAATGGAAAGCTTCAGTAAAGTTTCTGATGTGTTAATATTCTATCGGATATCTAATTTTATTAGGTAAAAGAATCGCTGTGATCATGTTCTATATATGCAGTATACTAACAATGTATTTTGAATGAATTGTTTTCCCGGTATATCAACTGTATAGAAAGTTCTCGGGCCTTCCGCCGGGATGCGCGTCAGATACGACGTTTCGAAGCCACTCTCCGACTTTATCTTCTGGCAAAGTTGAAGCCTGATAGCGAAAAGTCGCATCAGATTGATGCGCTCTCTACAAGAAACTTATTTGGTTATGCGTCATCGGGAGTGTGAAAATACTAACTTTAAACATTTTTGAGAAAATGTACGTAGGTATAAAATATTCTCCATTCGCGTAGTTAATGCCAAGAAATGTTTACAGTGTCATGCTAGTATAATAAGTATAACAAGAAAAAATTAATAATAAACACCACATTATCCAAATTCGACAAGTATTAAGCAATAAAAGATTCATCTTCGGAGTCTATCAAATATGCCTATTAGGTAAAGCTATCAAACGTTGTTCAGAGTTACAATTGATGTTTTGACAGACTTAATAAAATTTGGTGTCGTGATTGAAGCTCCTCAAAAATAAGAGAAATCAACAAAATTTTATTTTTATAATTATTCGTTTGCACTGGTGGTAAATGGTTTCATTTTAATGCTGCAAAACATTGCATTTTAATAGATTTCTTAAAAATCATTTTAGTAATTGGGGTTGGTAATACCAGGGTCCCAAGAAGGTTATGTTCTGTTGATCTGAAAATTGGTACACACATTTCTTCGGACGTGTTATGTGAGAAACAGTTTCAAGTAAAGTTATCAAATGTGTCAAATATGTATAAAATAGGTAGAGCAATTGAAGTTATTACGCAACAAATGACTATTTGTGTTTATTATTACTATTACCCACGATTCACGCCCATTGGTGGTGGATGCTGCGTTGCTCCTATCCTAATGTGTAACCATTTATACATAAAAAGGAATATATGGGATATGGCAGAACGCGCCCATGAGCTGTTTTGAGGAACCATCCCGGCATTTATTGCAATTATTTCTTAAGCTTTATTATCGGAAATAAAATTAGATTTACGCATCCATTTGTAACGTAGAGAAGAAGTAAGGGCACACGAAACTTTTTCTAACAGAAAGATGACTGACATGTTGCCTCAGAGACAATGTGCTGTGTTGCCCGAGACGTTATTATGAAATTGAATATGTTGTGTGAGCAGTGCCCTCATTCCTGCATAACCAATTCAAAATTAACTAAACCATCTTGTGAATAATGCCGTCAACCCTGGACCATTAGTGCGAAATCAAATGCAGCGCCATGTGGCGATTGCTAACAGCGCCGCCAACAGTTCAAAAATAAAGTTCAACTTCATGTAAGCATGGAGTAATGTGCGTAACAAGTTATATTTCTGCAGGTTGGCAATCGTCTTTTTCAGATGATGCGTCTGTTTAGTACGCTGCACCTCTAAATTGTTAACGTCTGAGATATAACAATGTTGCTGCTACCGAATAGCAAGCTGTTAGTAGCCTACAACAGTAACTTTACTGCAGAATTATACCTACAGTACAAGGTCCCTGAATTTCATGTCTTCATTTTATTACATGATATATTGTACTAAGCAACGTTTGTAACAAAATTTCATACCATTTTTCAAGTCAGAAATATAACAAAGTGGCTCTTACCGAAAGGTAAGTCGTAACCGTTTCAGCAACATCAGAGTCGAATTATTCCTACTGTAGGTGCTCCTTCGCTTTACCTGAAACATTTACTCGCATTACCCGTCCTAAGGAACGTGTGCTCCAAATTTCAGACGCCCAAACAACTCTGTAAAATGGTTTAAATCAATACTTTTGAATCATTTCAAATGTCGCATAATGGTTAATCGGCTCCTTATGTTTGTTAATATTGTATACACCGTTGGTGTTGTTTTGTCGTGATTGCATACATACAATACATTTAACTGTATTACTCCCGTATTATTTGCCTGTTATCCATCTTTCGTGTTGAAGGAATATGACTTTGATCCACAATTTAGAACTTTAATGTTTGTATGTTATATTCTGAAATAATGTCGTGGTATCAATCTTTAAAAGTATGTTAATGTCTTAAAGTCATATATTTCTGCTTCATCACTATCACGCAAGTTGTTTAGTGTCGATGTAATCTTAGGAATTTTCATTTCGCTAAAATATTCTTCGGCTGCGATTTTTTTAAATTTACAACAAAGCTGAAATTAAGTCTTAAATTATTGAGCTACCATGCATTTGTAGAAACGACAGAAACATTTCTGATCCCTCTTCCGCGTTTTAGTTTGTTTCAAGTTTCTTAAAGACTTTGTATACAATATGAAAAATTTTCTCCGTCTACGAACCCAGCTGGAGGTAAAAATTTACGAATTCCTGTAAACTTTTGCTATAAACATTTTTCGATGATCCATCAAAGGAACAAAATTGTTTTTAGGTAATGATTCCACAATATTAACATCGTCGTATTTGGTTTCTTAGCGTATATTTGAAAATTTTCACTATTGAAACATGAATCAGTTGTGAGAAACATTTTTCATTTTAGCCCCTGGTGAAATTTTTGTTCAAGAAATATACGATTTACATGTCAAAAGTTGTTATTCGCCAGTGACGAGAAAAAAACTATGTGAATACTTTGGATGAGTGCAGATAAATTCATTGCTTAAAAAATGTAGGAGTTATTCACGTATTTTCCCTATTTCTGAAAATATTCTTAATGCAAATTCTTTTTGAATATCATATTTATACAGTTCTAATTAAAATATAATTCAAGAGGGTTGAATATTTTACTAAAGTTTCATACAATTTCAAAATACTTGAATTATTATCTACTATTTTATTTCGTAAATGTTTAATGTTGCTTAATGAATTTTCGTGTAAATATTAACATTAGATGATGATTCTAAATCAGCTGGAAACTGATTTTTTTTAAGTATATGTCATTCTCCTCAGTTTTAAATAATAAAACTTTTTCGGAAAACCTGGAAAAATAACCCTATTTTTGATTACAGTGAAACATTATTCATTGATTAATAAATGGTTTCTAACTGTGTATGCGCAAAACGTGTGACTCTTTCAAGACTGATTTTTAAGCTTATTTTAAAGTATATGTTTTATGTTACATAAATGACGTTCAGTAGCTTATTACTACGGAAATGTAACCAAGGATAATTTATTATTGTCCAGTTTATCAAAGTATCAGTCAGTATTACGAAACAAGCGAAAAGATCCTATTAATGAACGTGAAGCATCATACTCTTAGCAATGACAAGTCACAAAAAATTAGTTTGGTACTATATGTTTGGGTAGTATACTGACAGTGAGACCAATATGCAGGCTAATTGTTTCCAAGTAAAGTATTCGAGTCCAAAAATTATTAGGGAAAGAGGGAACCAATTTTTTTGTAATGTTAAAACTAAGACAGATAATCATTACTACAAAAACTTAATAGTATCGATTGCAAACGATATGCACCGATTTTATAAGTGGAAGAATGGTTTGCTTGAAAACTCAAAACGCGTTGTTTCTGCAAAAAAAGTATTAAATCAGTTGGTTGGTTTAATTTTTTAAATTGTTGATTACGCGTTTCTCTGTGAAACAAAAACACTTCCATAATTCGAAATACTGAAATTCTTATTCCAGTACGCTGCAAGATACTGAACGCAGAGTCAATTTATTGTATTCTTTTATTTGCAATTAACACTAGTTTCTCTTTCTTTCCCTTGGCTTTCTGATACGTATTCTATGTATGGTAGCTTTCTGAAAAAGACTAACGCCCTTGTTTTTCTAACTTCACTGCCACATTCACAAATCGTATAGCAAATTGCCCCTTGAATTCGCCTGTAAGGCAGTTAATACGTTGGTGTCACTTCGTCTCGTTCTGTGAAGTATTTCTCTTCAGGTTCCGTTTGCTGTGTTGAAATGGCACTTCAGAATCGAGAGTTGTTTGCATTTTGTGATCCGTTATAAGCATTACCTCTTACGCCTTGAAGTATTGCTTCAACATCTAGCAACTTCATACTTTGGGAATAAAATTTTCTGTTTATTTAGTTCTCTTTTAACTCACTTCATTGTACTTTTATTACGCAGAACGAAGGCTTGATTAGATACCAAAACACGATGATGATGTATTCGAATTTACAAAGATTTTTCGTAAAAGTAGTAAAGTGAAGAAAACCGTATTGAGAAGATATTTATATTTGTACTTTTAATACTCACATATGTATATATATATTTGTTGGTCACAAACCTTCTCTAAACACAACCATCTTTCTTTTACTATAAGCAGCATGATTTTCGTACAATTGTGATGAGATTTCACATTCAACAAACATACCAATTAAGTTTTTTAGTCTTTGTTGAATTACTAGTTTATTACAACCATTTTTTCGGAATATTTATAAAAAGAAAACCATTGGTAGTAAAGGCGAATGCTGTTTGTATACTATGAAGTGGTGCAATAAGGAGATATTTATATTCGTTCTCAGATTCTGGCTGTATTAACTGTGACAGAGGATAATTTTGCGAGTGAATGAACAAAATTATGTAGTTACTCAGCGATAAGTTTTTTTTTAAGTGATAAGTTCTGATGTTGGTTTGAGGCAGCCCTCCTCTTCTTGTCACTGCAACACAACATTTACAGCCAGCGTCCTTTATTATTTGTTGTATGCTCCGTAAACTAGTTGTTTAACAGACACTTTTTTTATCATCCCTCCAGCATAACGTTTACCATACGCCCCTGTCATAGTAATATTGTCATCCTTTTATTTGGACTCTATTTTAAATTGCTGATCTCTTGAACACTTCTCTGCTGAGTTCAATTACTCTTTAACGTACACTTTAATATCATCTTCAAATGAAGTTGGTCTCTTTTCTCTTCCGCTACCAGCGATCTTCGTTTCTTACCCAAGAAAATAAATTTCTTTCAGAAATACTTTCTATTTTATGTAATTGCTGTTATTTGTCGTGAAACGTCGAATGCTAATTTGGTTCCATTAACACTAGATCTCATTTTCTTCTTGATTCTCACGACTTTTGTGACTATGCTTCTTATTAACTAATCATAAATAACGAATTAATTCTAATATGGTTCAATATTGCGCTGGTCAGAATAATCGCAGAGTTGGAGATGTTACTCGATGAAGGTGTTTATCCCACCCATTCGTTGTTATTGCTGACTTAATTATCTTCCTATTATTCGACAGTGACAACGTAAAATTGCGGAGGACGTCCATGTTAAAATTTTAATTTTTTATCTGTTCAAAAAGTAACTAAATAAGTCACTTAAATATCGGTAGATCCCAATACATTCTATCTCCTCCCAAAATTCTGACGCCTTTTTCCAGTAGCTAATATATTTTTGTATTTCTTGAGCAATAAAAGGAACCATTCGACTGCAGATGTTTCCAAAACGGTGAGGGTACGTAATATTTTTTTTTGTTTTTTGGGCTATAGTTGAGATCTTTATTTCACGAATAGACCATTTTATGAGTCGTTATCACCCCAGCTGAATGTATTTTAAGTGTTTCACACATTTTTCATGGTTTAAAGATTCCTTTTTCTAAAACTTTTTATGAGTTGTTCTGTCTTTTCTTTTCCTGTTCAAACAAATAACCTTGCACGGTTACTCGTGAAGGACTGAAATAAATTCGTGGTTACCGTTGCTCAGAAAGTTCTATCAACTTAGACTTATTTATTTTATCTGGTCCTAAATTCAAATTATCATACCAATTTAATCCGTCGCCTGAGATGCCTTCCAGTATTTAAATTTGCGTCTGAGAATAATGTGTAATTCTTTACTTAGGTCACGCTACGCAGAAAGTTTGGCTGAAAGTGTGCATGGGAATCATAACAGCTGTTAAACACATTCGAGTTTGCATAATTCACAACCCGTTTACACATTCTACATTATTCACATCTCTGTGACATAACTATGGAATAAGTTTACTATAAGCTTCAATGCTTTGCATACTATTTTTTTTAAAACAAACCGTACTCATCCTATACTTACAGGCATAATTGATAAAATTATTACGTAACGCGTTGTTGTATACTTATCTTTGCAACTTCCACTATCTCTGGTCTTTCTGTCAATCTAAATCTCCAACTACCTTCTGTCCACTGTTTGATACATCACATAATGTTTATTTACAGGTGTTAACCAATCACGTCCTATCTCCTTAGTATATATTCGAAATTCGCAGTTTTACAGGCTGAATGTTTTATACAGCATCATTGTCTTGATATTTCTGGTATAAATAATTAATTTGACATATAAATGAACTGTGATGTGAGCAATAAACAAATTATTTTCAGAGCCTATCTCGTTATAAATAAGTACAGCGTATCGTAATCTGCCATAGATTCGTTTGTTTTATTCAACTGGCAAGTGAGAAGCAGAACCATAACGACTGGTGTTGCAGGCTAAGCATCTGCATTTATGACGCGCTTCATACGCCCCGTCATTCGCATTTTATCTTTATGGTTTACCTTGCAGAATTTATGCTACATAATTCAATTTTGCGGCACTCAATCTCTGTTATGGCGTTTGTCCAGACTACCAGATGATTTATTCAGTTGGGTTATGAAGCAAACTGCGGGATCAACAGTGGCTTTTCCCGGTAACGACATTTCCTTTTAAATTAGCGAGATATGGCCGTGCGATGAGTATTAAACGTACTAAAATTAGCCATGATTACATTCTGAATTTAGAAATAACTACTTTACATGATGCAGGAGTACCCATGAAACGAAACGATTATAAAATATTAACTACCTTATTTATTAAGAAGACCACTGAGATAAAACGAATTGTGAATCGTATCTTATTACTTTCTATTTATGTGAAGAAGAGCAATTAGAAAATTAATCTGCTTCAGCGCGCCAATATGTCAACAGCACTGCCCCCTTCGTCATGGTTATTAACATGTTGGTTCTTCGGTTTTCATTCGATGAGTTTCATTTTCAATAATTTTTCCTGCGTATAAGAATTAATATTTTGCTGTAGATGAAGTTCTTTGTGCATTTTAGTATGGCGGTATATTTAGAGCAACACAATGGTAGTGCGTTTTAATGCATCAGAAAACAAATAAGTTTAAAAAATGAAGTAGTGCTGGAACAAGCAAAATATTTCATTTTACTGATGAAAGGAAAACTTTTTCCCATAACGCTTTCCATGAACCGGTTGGTAAGTAATTCTTTATGTGGAATTTTATATGATTACTGTCTTACGGCAAAAATTTGATGATTTTGCTATGTTTACTGCCACGGTTTCAGCACAACGGGAAAAAAGGTAGCTTGTTATTCCATCGCTCGGAATACTAGCTTCTCACTACTTATTAGAACCTCTTTTGTTTAATCCGAGTGTTAATCACAATAATCTCGAAATTTTACTATTGACTAGGATTGGTTTGTTTACTGTGGTGCAAGTTCCTTTCTTTCACTGTACACATACACAAGAACTCTAGTGTATAATCATTACATTAGGAACAAAGATAATATCCTGGAGATCCATTAAAAGTTACCATAGACAAATTATATTTTATGTATTTTCCGTATTCAGAGTTCTTTGCGCAGAAAAGAGTAGTGCTTTACGAAATCCTATAAGATCAAACTGAAGGAATATTTGCTTCGTGGCTCAGTTTTCATTCTAAACTTTCATACCGAACTTTAGAGTGTATCAAGAAATGATACTTTCATCTATGTTTGGTGAAAGGAAAGAGAGATGCAGTTCTTGGTATATAATATATATTTTTTTTTTTTACTTAAGTATCTCATGTACTAAGTTAAGCTGTCATATTTACTAGATACTCAGCAGTTAATTTTAATGTTTATTAATTCACAAAATTAACATTGTATATTATTACACAATCTCCAGGTTTTTCTCGCACGAAATCAGGGAGAAAATATTCGTTGTGTGTGTGTGTTTTTTTCCGTAATGTGCTTGGTGGTCAATTACCAAACGTGTAGCAAGACGAATTTAATAAATTAACAGTACAACCTTCTACCTGATTGGAGCCAGTACATGTGTGGAAGAATAATCTTACTGTTATAAGGACTCTCTAAAGCAAACAACAACAACAACAAATAATTTGTGGTCTGGCAGCGCTGTAGATTTCGAAGAGGTTAATTGATCGTCAATTTTGTTTTTTTACCTCAACAAAGTAAAAAATAATATGGAATTTTACTGTGCTGCGGTAAAGACAGTTGTCCGGAATACTTTTAAAAATTGACTAAAGTACTGCGGAGTATAAATTAAAGATCTCGGTTCAAACTGAAACCGAAATAACTAAGTGGAAAATAAAAATGTTTTACAAAATATTTGTTTCGAGTAAAGACCCTCTGTGTGAAAACAACATTTCTTAAAGTAAATATTTCATATTATTCTCATAAATAACTGTCAATTGCAGGAGATTTCAGTCCGACGAAAAGAAACGCTGAAAAACAATAGTTGGTCACGAACAGACGTTAAAAAGTCAGGATGTAAAATTATAAGCCGTGCCTATAGGTAATTTCAATAACCAACATAGTTTTTAGGAACTCTTTGTGAAGAAAATCTTCGTTTGCAGCTTTACATTGACAACTTACAATTTTTCATTTGAATTTCACATCTGACAATAACAGTTAAATGTTTACTTAACCACCAAATTCATGCCCAATAGATAAGTCCACAGTTTCATCACATATCAACTGATTAACGTGGGAGAGATATAGCAAAAATGTTATAATCTACTTCTGTGATTTTCCCAGTGATATTGTAGGTGTACATTCTAATGATCTTAGCAATTAAACTGTTATTTCACACAATGTATTTTCGTTAGCAAACGACCACAGTATATTACGTACCTACTACATAGCAACAGAATTTCTGTGTCTATCCCCAGTTCTTTGCTAGCGATATTGTAAATCTAATTTTTAGCAACATTGCCGTTGGTGAGTCCTAAAAGTCTGCAGAGACACGAGTGTGAGGTTAATTTTTGAAAAATAACATCATCTACATCTACATCTACATATATACTCTGCAATTCACAAAATTGTGGGTGGCAGAGGGTGCTCAGCACCAAAGCTAATCTCTTTGTTGAAGGAAGAGTAATTTATATTTTCACTGTAGTTTTACCCGTTTAAAATCAGCTATGTTCTGGACAAACGGTAGATAAGCAAGGACATTATTCGACTGAAAACAGTAACAGGTGTCAGGACTTACCACGCGCCACTATATAGTGAGAGCCCTGCGTGATAGCTGCAGGCAGAGCTGGATTAAACACCACAACCCGCAGTTCCACTGCCGCCTCCCCTAATACAGCAGCCCGGGGCACCGGCATTCAGTGTGCATAAAACATCGACAATTACCACACCACTCCCAGCAGTCGCTAAAACACAGCATTATAAAACAATCAACACTTCCCGGCATACATCGTTTCGTTTCTAACGCTGCCACCTGATCTTCCAAATATGTTTATACTTCTCCTTTTTATTCCCATCACTATAAAAAGATAAGTGAACATAATTTAGTTTCGCGGTAGCAATGATTCTTCATGTTTTGGGAGGTCTATAAATTTGTTGTAATGTTTATCATCTGGGTAGTAATGATAAAACGTACACTGAATTTCGTATTTCATTCAGTTGTTTATAGTATCAATGAATACATTACCACACTTGCTATTCTGTTACGATATGCTTTGTTTATCATTTTCCTTAAAAAACGGTATTTTTCAATAAAACTATTCTATAATAACTCTGCTAATACCACCTAATAACAACGTTTCCCCGATCGAAAAACTTTCTTTCCAATGATCAGATGCAGTGGTTGGCAAGAGGAAAACACTTGAATTATTATAAGCACATTTCTTAATGTCTTATTTTGGTTTTCAATACTTCGGCGAGTTTTAAAGTATTTGCATTACAATTTAGTTTATAATAATATATAGTTATTAGTCGTAATAGTAAGTTAGTAAACAAATAAAAGATTCAAACACTAAAAAACTGCGACTTTTTCTAATGAAATTAACAAGGAAACAATGGCATATTAAATATTTACAATATTTTCATAAATCTGCCAGTTAACCGGTTTGCATATTTTTGAACTAGGTTTGAACATTCATAGATGTATTAATTAAAGCCATAGTTTGCTATCGCCATTTCTACTTCTTCGGTTAAATAAATCTTTTTCCAGTTTAATAATTTACATACTCGTACAACTGCATTTTTGCAATAATGTTAGTTAAGGGACATTGAAAATTTTCATTTTAAAATGGCTACCCTAATATCGTCTTCTTTACCTGAAGGAAAGCATTACTTTTCTGTCTTAATTGTAAAAGGAGCGTTTAATTTGTACGATATTTCTACAGCGCAAGTATTATTGACCGTAACGCCGGAATTAATATGGGAGGAGAAAAATAATTAAACGATGACTTCTTCTGAAACTGGAAATTCAGGAAATGTAATCTGCAAATTTAATCACGCCCAATTATCGAACTACAATTGACACTGAATCACAGAAAATTTAAGTTCTATAAAATCTCTCAATCGTTAATCTTTTTTTTTTACGCATTGTCGACGGCTAAGCTCATTAGCGGCGGGATGGGACTGGGGACAAGGAACGGGAAGGAATTCTGCCATGGCCTTTTTGAAGGAAGTATTCACCTTGAGTGATCTGGGGAAACCATGGAAAACCCAAATGTGGATGCCCGAACAGGTATTCGAACCCGTGTCCTCCCAAATGCGAGGCCAGAACGTCGTTGATCTAAACTGAGCGTGAACTGAACTTGTGAAATGGTCAGGCTCAGAATGAACAAGGATACCAGAATTATGTATCTGTATGTAAAACATAGTTTATGTAACCCCAAAAGCATTTTTAAACTTTTTTTTTCCTGTCCGGAAACATCATCAGTCATTCTGTCAAATTAGTTATTGTTTAGCATCATTTAGGATGATTACAATACGCCTATTTTCAAATTGCTGTCTTCCAGTGAGTATTGATCAGAGTACAAAGATTTTCCTTTTACGAAATAAATTATTATATACATCGGGAGTGTACTTTGGTATCAGAATACTGCAGTAGGAATGTTTTTATTTTCAATATTAGTTAAGATAAAAACACAATACGAAAAAGCATAAACTGAAACTGTATCAGTCATAAATTGAAGATGTGAATGAACACTAGGAACAGCCCGCTCCATGGAGAGGAAACAACTAAGTGGCCGCTTAGTCGTTTTACGGTTTTTGTGCGTTACAAGCAGTGGCGAAGGGGAATATTAATGGCGTCCTTCGTTTCGTTGCCACGATTAAAAGTCGAGTGTTTCAAAACGTGCGATGTTACGCCTCACTGAATTAGGGAGGTGATTAAAATCCCGGTAGCCATGTCTTCGTTCGCGCTTGCCTGCTTATTTCGATGTCAACTTGATGGTCCGTGAACCGTGGGACGCGTATAATGTTTTCTGTAGGAAAAAAAAGCTGTACAAGAAAAATGAATTTGAAAGGATGGCGGCCGTTTTATAGGATGAATAACGTTTCAGTTGAAGAATTATAAAAATTATGCTGGAATATGATGCATCCCAAGATCAAAGTTCATTTCATCAAAATAACATTGAATTATATGTAATTTAGTTCAGGATGAGGCGCTTTCGACGTTACTTCAATCTGGTTTACTGAAATCAGCAATTAAATCAAATATAGATTAGACTTTAACAAAAAATGTATAAAAACCTCTTATTTTGTTTAATGTATAACAAAACTATTTTTCTAAAGAGTCTCCACAATTTTGTTATTGATTTCTTTGTGAGAACAAGCTTTCACTATTGTCTACACATTTTGCAATTGCAGTGGCAGATTTTTAATCTCTTCTTCAAATTGTTTTGGTTTTTTTTTTTTTTTTTTTTTTTTTTTTTTTTTTTTTTTAAATCTCTACGTAGTCAGTTATGCACAGGTATGAATTCTTATATCTCTTCACCGTTGATTCAGAGACAAACCTGAACATTAGGGGAGATATTCAAACCTGTACAACCTAGCTCACTTACAATCTTTTGATTTAAATTCAATATTTTCTGCACCTGCCATGAAGAGATAACTCCTTTTTAATGATTGTCTACGTACTTCAATAACTTTACATCCACTGTTGCACTACTTCACGAGTAGGTATTCCCTTATCTTCTTGAATAAAGTCTTGAATTTACAAAATTGCCTCAGTCGTTATGCTCGTTCTGGGGCGACTTACTGTTTGACTCTAACACGAACAATTTATGTCACTTGCACACTTGAGACTTCGAAATGGTACCATTGCCTAGCTGTACGTGCAAAATTCCTACTATTTTACAACCTTCTTGTACTAGGAAACTACTAATTTTGCAATTGACGCATCCACTTTATGTTTACTCAGGTTGATAATAAGTAAACAAACCAATGTATAAGTACGAAAGTAGTACTTAGCATGCCAATATACTCATAGCAACCTTGCTATGTTGGTAGATTAACGAGGATTAATGTACCCCACGTCTGTTACAAAACTATCGCATTCTCGTATAATGGTTAATAAATGTGTCTTAAAATTTCACTTAACGTACTGATGCAAATGGAGTTTCTGAATTAAATAACAATGATAAATCCAGTATATACGGAATTCCCATAGTTCAGACTCTCGCAGCCATGATGTTAGTGGCCCTAGTCGAGTTGTCTCATTTACAGGACTATTTCACGCGGTGCTCGCTCCACTTGTGTCATCCTACGAAGTACTTCTGACCTCTCCGCTAGCAGCAAAAGCGAGCGTTAAAGAGATTAACCTTACGACGTGACCCTGTTTCCGTAGAGATGGCTGAGTAATGGTGAACGCTGCGCAGCTGAGCTATCGACATTTCGCGTGGGCACAGCCAACATCTGTTGCCATATACTACACTGAGACTTTTTCTTGTGTTATGGACACAAAATTTTACTAAAATTTAACCTCCAGCAACTGTACTAGAAAAATAGTTGTTATCCAATTTTTTTTCGTATAAAATCAGTCATAATTTTTGTGACATAAAGCGTGACATATTTTCTATTTTTCATTGATACAATTATTGTATGGTACTATACCTATGCTAGATGTTCAGTTCCGATTTCGTGATTTCAACCTTTTGAAATTTTTTACGGCAGAGAAGTGCCTTCAGTTGTGAGAAGAGATATAACTTCTCTGCGAGAAATGCCTGAAGATTATGATGGGTATGAGAAAATTTCCCATTCAAGTTGGCAGACCTGTTTTTGGGCCTTAGGAGCTGAGAGAGTGCAGGATTGTCATGAAATCCAAATTTTATAATTCATGAACGTCGTATTTTAGCCCCATGTGGCTAACAGTTGACACATCTTCAGTGTTTATTTCAAAACTTATGGGAATTGCAGCATCGGCATTTTTCGACAGTTTTTTGACCTGTACAAACCGCATGCAAAACGTTCTTACAGTACTAAACAACTCTCCCATAGTCGCAATAAAAGCGTATAATAATACTTTCTGAAGTACTATAGTGAATTAAGACAACATACTTTAGCAGAATTAATATTATATCTTTGCATACACTTTATATAAAGATATCGAAGTAAAAGGCACAGATTTTGAACATCTACATCAATTTTCAAGAATTGATAATACTACGTGTGACTCATGCTGATAATATCTTCTATCTAATAATTTTTCACCTTTCTTTCATTTTTACTTTCATGTTCCGTATAACTCGTTTAGCATGCAGTATGCATAATTTCGAATTCATATTTTCTCATAGCCATGGTAAATGGAATTTATCGACATTGATCGAGTCTAATATCACGATCGCACTGATTCGTTTATCGCACAAAAAGATTATTTTGTCAGAACCATTCGCAGTATAATGCAGAGGCGCAGTTCATAGTGTTTAATTCTATTCATCATTCGTTATAAAACATTAAACTCTTGTTTATGTGTTTTTCGTTATTTTAATGAGGCATCTAATGCGTGGCGCTTTCCGTTGTTAATTAAAAAATTAGCAATTTCTTCTACTTGTAATTTTATTTTTTCATTGCTGAATTTCATTTCTTACTTCCTTCGGCTGTATTGCATTAGGAGAAGGTCTAGTTATTAATTTTTTTACAGTCACACACTTTTTTGTTTTTTATTATATACAGATAAAATGCTATGGAATTTAGCGGACGTGATTTCTGTAATTTTGTGGGATGTTCTGTTTGTGAAACAACATATCGTATACAGTAGGTTGGCGGTTTATGTTACATGTTAAGGAAGGCATCCAGCTGTTTCTAATAGAAAGAGAATAATGGTATTGAGTGGTTAGAGCGAATGAATCTTAACTGAAAGACCTAGATATAAGTCCCTTTATTTTTACTCAGATCTGCACATCCGAAATCACCTCAAACGTGTATAGGGAGGGACTGAGCTGTCATACAGTGGTATTGCTGCCCCATCTAGAACTTAGTATGAAGGATAGTAAGTGCTCCGCTTGCTTGGAGTAGCGAAGTTTAACTTTATTCCAGTCCTCCGGAAGGCAAGTCGATGATCCTGAGACCGCCTAGCTAGGCCTGGGAGAACCTGTTGTAAGGTGCGGTGGGTGACACATGCTAGATACCGAGCGACTGCGTTTTACGATCGACGCGGCGCCCGGTGGGTCGTGAGAACTCGGGGCGGCGCCCACACACACACACACACATATACAAACTTAGCAAGTGCTAAGAGCGGCGTGGTCGGCACTTGCTGCGCGGCGTGGGCAGGCGTCAGTCACACCAACTACAACTTGTCACAACAGCGGAACGACACTGTTAAGGATCGTCTCATTGCCTGCTCCCGTGTTCTTACTCACACCCAACACTTTGCCGCGAGCTTTAAGGCACCATCGAGGAACTGTTTTGGTTCCGATACCGATCAGCAGTATCTGTCGAGGGCCATCCCACAATCCATTATTCGCTTTTCGATTGTTTCAAAAAAATCGCTCAACAGCTGTTGATTTTCCTGGCATTCAGCCGTGTGGGCCGCTAGGGCCCTTGTGCCCTAACATTAAATATACGCCATAGATAACATTTAAAAAGAAAGGTGACACGCTTGCTGACTGAAAAAGGACAGTCAAAAAAAATAGAAGTTTAGGCGTAAAAATACCAAATAAAACTTTAGAACAAAGAAATCAGTCAAAAACGATGAAGTCAAAAGTATAAAAATCAAAACTGTTGATAGATTGCGGTAAATGGGCAAATCAAAACCCAAACACGCCTAAAAATAAAATAGCAAAGTTTACTTTACACAGAGGTAAAAAGGTCGAGGGGTCTTTTAAAAAAGCAAAAAGTGTTTACGAAATATTCGCTTAGATTTTTGAGAAAAGCTAATGGTTAGACTATCTATAAAATGGGCTGCTAATCATTCAAACAAATACAAATGCCCTGCCCCCAACTATGGAGAGACAGAAACGTAACCCTCTGTCTACGTTGAAACTGTTATTGCTAGAAGCAGTGGCCAGATACTCACTTATCACGGACATGCCATCAGCAAATATTGTAATAAACATCCGTAATATAAGCCACCGCCGAATTCCTTCCCTGGTATCTCACATGATCCTGTTGTTACCGAGAGCTAAAACAATGCTGCCAGCCACTTGGCTTTGAATATCCGTAGATGGCCGCTAAAATTTCCGTAGATTGGGTATAAAAATCCGGAGACCCGCTGACTGAAATAATAATTATTGAAGAGAGAGTCAAAGTTAAGAATACTTTTTATTTCCAGGTCTTTAAAATTCGAAACACAAAATAATTTTCTAAATTGAAAGTAAGAAAAATCTCTGAACATGTTTTATACAGCTTCACTTTCATCACTGCTGCTGCTGTGCCTACTCTCCCTCTCTCTCTTTTTTTTCTTTAGGGACCACACAGTTTCTTTGTTGACATTAAATTTAGGAAACTGTGCTGAAAACCTGACTGACTTAGATCACAGAAACCACCGAGTATGGTTGATTAAACATTTTTTTAAATTATAGAACAAGGGAGCATTTCAGCCATCTCGGAAAGAACTGCTTTGCAAGCCGTGCCAACAAGCTTGTCACCGTGCACCGTGCATAAATAGTGTGCTGATAGTTCTGTATCGCGGTCTTTTAAGATCTATAATCAAGCAACATGTGAGCTTTATTTCAACCGTTGGTTCACACGAGCAGTTGCAAAAACGATTCACAATTATTGATTCTGTAATGCATTAACACTATACGCTCAAAGTTTAACAAGACACCAATATAAGGAAAAAATCAACAAATATTAAAAAGCAGAAAAAATCCGTAGATACTTTAACAAAATCCGAAAACCCTGAATTTTTCTAAAAATCCGTAGAATTGGCAGCACTGAGCTAAAACCCATCAGGTGGGAAGAATTTTAATTATCTCCTGTGTTGCTCGTGTGTTTTTTACAATGTACTAAACAGCCATCAAATTATAATGCAGTAAAAAAAGTAATATGCAATAAATAATGACATAAATCCATATCAGATGAAATGAACAAGTAATGTGTTTTACTTTCCCAGAATCGATAAAATGAACGCTGGAATTATTTCTCATTTCCAAAACAAAAATATGCTTATTGTATACAAAGCAAGAGTCCAAACGTAGTAGGAAGATAACACGACACTCAGTAATATGGATCCGTTCCTCTTCGTCCTTAAGGACTGTAGTTCAAGAACTCAAGACTTGTATCTTTCCATGGACATTCATTTTACAAAATTATGATGACAAGGATGGAAGAGACAAAAGTAAAATAGTTATTTATCTTTACGCCTACCTTCTTCCACTATATATTGGTTATGATGCTAGATTAATTGTGAATTATTAGCTGTGGCTTATAATAATTTATTTGAAAATACAACGTTTCATCCACCAGTATACTATAATTAGAACAGAGTGTTGTAACCACAATTCAAAGATTGATAGTCACATGGCAGCTATTCAAGTCATTCTAAAAGTTAGTCTACACAGTCAGTGAGAGACATAAAAGTGCTGGAAATCATTCATCTAAGTACAAGAGCGGGGAAAAGATTAATTGTACACGAAGAGGAACAATATAGGTAACGACGCAGCACAAAACTAAGATAAAATTTTTAGTTATAAGACTATGAATTTCACAGAACTTGGAGTTAAAAAATAAAAGTTGGATAGTTACTTTGCTAGAATTGATAATAGCCCTCGAACATTTCTGATGACTTGTTTCCAAGGAAGTTTGTGAATCGTTCGTTAGGGAATTGTGATAACAAATTATGATTTTGGATCATAATTTACGGAGAATGGCACGTATATGTGAGCTGCAGACGAAAGTTATTGCACATTGACTCTCTGATTCATTTGCAATGTATTTCCTCATTCCTATTGTCACGCAGATGCAACCTGCTGAAATGAGCAACCTTGTTGCTAAAATTAACTGGCTGAGACTTATTTAATGGATTTTTTTCTCGCAATTTCATAAGTAAACCCAGCCTTTGAAGTGTATAAGTGAAGATTCAACTCTTCTTATTGCCTCACGCTGAAGTATGTGATTTACTGAAGCCTGAAAAAGAGAGAATAATGAAAGTAATGTCTACTATCAATAAAACACGACGTTCAGTTCGCAATAGTGTAAATTAAATTTCTGAACCACCGACCTGCGAATACATAAATTTGTTCATTTTCCACGCCTGTCACCTGCAGTCGTAAAAGAAAAAAGTTTCCCCTCGGAGACCATCAACGCTGCGCCAGTCAGGTCTCCGTGCTCGAAGGCCAACGGCGCCACCGCCTCTGGAACTGATGAATTATTGATCAAGACAGTGTTCACAGTAATCTTGAGGTCTGTTGAATTGGCACGCTCGTGTACTCTCTACGATCCTCATTACCCTGATTAGCAGAAACTCTTGCTTTAACTGTCCAGGAGACGTATACAATATTCAGAGCCTGCATAGCCCTCAGTCGCTTAACAAGACCACTTAGCCAAAAACCAGTAGACATATTGACAGGGTCGTATAGTACTGAACGTAAAAACTGCAACTGGTGTAAGTAAACGCTGTAAGCGTAATAAAAGCAGTGTACTACCAGGACTTTTTTTCCGGAACAAACAAAGCGATTTCTTTGTTGACTGTATTGATGAAGGTTAATGTTGGGTTATGAGGGGCGGATCCAGGGGGGGGGGGGGGGGGGGTAGGGAGCTCAAGCCCCCCAAAAGTATCTAGGTCCATCTCCGACATTGTAATTTTGGAGACCCAAACCAAAATTCTGGAATCGCCCCTGTGAATAACACAGGCAAAACAGTGGATAACAACCGCATACCATAAAGAAGTTGTCCCAGTTCTTGAACTAGCTCTAAAACAATCTCACAGTAACAGAAGATTGATAAACTTTTTTAATTAAAAGTTAATTGTGCAATTTCTTGATCACCAGTGTCCTATTCACCAATATGGCGTATTCGTGTGTCGGGAAAAGTAAAGCATGATTATAGACCAGTTTCGATTACAAAGGGGATGAAGCATTAAATATAGCTTGGCTTTTTCATAATCGGACATATCAAAATTCCTCTTCAGATGCCGGAAACTTTTATCGTGGCACAGAAACAAAAATTTAATTGAATTTGGGCTAATATGTATGACCGACTGTGAGAACCAGTGATAACAAACTGATGATCGTTGCCTCTGTAATTCCGGATAATAATTCTCGTCAAAACCATGAACATATAATCATTGTTTCAATTACAATGACAAAAGCACAATTTATTTACCACTGCTCAAATTCCAGTTTAGTAAAATATGTGTTTTAAGAATATTTTATGAATATGAAACAAAATTGAAATAGAATCTCTCAGTGAGATTCTTACGCAATTTTTACAAGTGGAACCATTTTCACCAACAGATAATATTGCTCGATACTTATTGTATCCAAGAAAACGTGTATTTGCACTTTTGATTTTAGATCTTCATTTATGAATTCCTTGAGTGATAAACGTTAAAAAAAAGCGGCAAATATGTTATATCAGGTAAACGGTCTCATATGTTCACGCATTCCATGGGTCACCGATTTGAACACAGTGCGGGAATCGTTTCATTGCTGTGTTGTGTTTCCATCAGCACTACGAGATTGTGGTTAACGTAAATAATAAGCAGATTCATTCAGTGATGTCGCACTATGTGGAGGTGGTGTCGTTTAATGAATCACTCTGGCAGTGATGTTAATCGAACAAGCCAAACGGCCGTTACGCTTGGCGTGGGGTATCCAGGTGGACAGCTGCTCGCTACCCTACTCGGATATCGATCCGCTGCCGTCTGAGTTCGGTTACAGCCGTCGACAAAACCGTGACGCGTACACAAACCAGATAATACCGCACTGTTCGTAACTATTCGTTTACTTCACTTTCTGTGAGTGTGATGGTACAGACTGACTACTGTAATGCAGAAAATTGCTGTTTTCAAATTTTACCTAATATTTAGGTTTCAGGCGTTCCCTGAAGCTCTTAACTGCTTTCGCTTCATATCTGACGTAAAGGTTTTGTAAAAACCATAACATAGTCACTAAGCGTTAAGTAAATTAAAATTTAGTATTCGAAGATTCTAATCCTGATTAAATAGCACAATTCTTGTTTTTAATTTTACAATCCTTAATAATTTTTCTTAATACCTCTGCTATAATGTGATGTTTAAATAAAATATGACAGTAAACCATTTTAAAAAAAAATTTAGTCCCAATGTTAGATTTTGAAATTTATGACGGTATAGAATATTTGTCTAAAATGCTTTTGAAAACTACCACTCAATTTTTTTACGCTATTCTGTAAACTTGTTTTTTTTTTAATAATATAATAAAATTATATATTTATTGGTCCACAAGAACTTTTTCTATCATCTTCGGATTTCGTTTTACTAACTGAATTTTGATTGTCTCGCTCAAATGAATCCACTTGTATTTGAAAAAACTATTGAAATTCAGTTTATGTACATGTCGGATGACTTTCTTTCAAATCGGCAAAGACAGAAGTATTTCTGATAGTTGGTTGATATATAATTAATGTGGCTAAATGTAGTAGATTTTTTTGTTGTGATAGAAATAGTTTTAGATTACACAAAAGATCAGTCTAAATGGGAAGGATTTGTTGAAAAAAAATGCCAACCACGCTACAAACATTTTCTGGTTTGTATCGAATATTAGACGAGGTTTAAGGTCATTAAAATTGTCGGAGTAATGAAAGTAAATGGAGATCTAACAGCACAGATACTGCAGACTCATTAACAATTTTACTTGAATATTACAATTGTTATATATTGCTGCTATCTGTGAAACAGGTACTCTAATAATATTAGTCTCATAATACAGCTTATATCATTCCTATATTAACCTTAGATATTCCTGGTTTCCATCCTCAAAATGTTACGCCAATTAAGAGGTCCTGCGTCCTTCGTGTATATACTCATAAATTATATATCATAATTTCTTTTATTTTCTTCACATTTCATCGCTCAACTTTTAAGCAAACATCAAAATTCACAGATAATAAACTTTTAAGTTTTAATATTCTCTTCCCTAACTGACTGGATCCTTAACATATTCAGTATTCTAAGTTTGTTTTATGAATCACCGTTTCTATCTATAGTGCCTCCGCTGTTATGATAATTTTTTTAAAAAATTTCTGTAGTTATTTATTTATTTAGCGTTTGATGCTAAATGACATTTACAAAACTCAGCAACAATAATATTGTAATTGTGGAACAACTTTCTTTTCAAATAAATGTACATATATTTGAGCAGACAATTCCTGCAGCTGGCAGTTGATGAGGCCACTACGACAGGATTGTCAGGCATAACCACTATTACATGTCACCGAGGTGCTCCAACCAGGCCACCGCCTCCGGCATAGTCAAATTTAAATTTTCTAGACTTCCAGGAAAGGCACGCAGTGGGCAATCTTGCACAATGTGCGACACGGTTTGTGAAACCTCACCACAGTCGCAGTACGGAGAATCTGCCCAGGTGTGGAGACTGCTGTAGTTAAACTGAATCAAGGGACCCATTTTTTTCCGTCTCCAGAATGATAAACATGTGTGTAATCCCATAAACAGAAATGCTTATATCAGAAGTGAGAAGACGCCAATAAAATTTTTCCTTAAAACCGCGATAGCTGTTATGAAAGCCCGTTTCCCATTCCGATTTTACTAAGATATCGTAATTTTCCTAAATTGCCTTTTTCTCAGTTTCATCCAGTGAACTGATAGGGTCTGTATTCTGGTCCAGGCGGTCGATTTCAATTACTGTGCCGGGCTGCACACTGTTTACCTCTGTATGGTCTCGGTGGTCCTCGAGGGTGAAGCTGAGGTGGGCCGACAGGCGGAGCCTAATGGATCACACTTCCGCCGCTTACCACCAGTTCGGAGGCCGTGGGAGCGATCGTAACCAGATGCGAGGCCTCTTACAGGTGCTCTCAGCTGTAAACAACGGGCCAGACATCCTTGGACTGGGGTCGTCGTTCCGTCTGGCCTGGTCCAGTCTGGCGTCTTCATTTCGGCCGTCGACCGGCCCACCCACCATACAGTGGCCACCGGGAAGACACCAAACAACTCGCTCGCTGCTAGTGGCTATGATATTTGGTGGTTATCCTATGGGCTGCATTAAATTAAGCTCATGGATCTTCGAAAACAACGGCTGTTGGAGAGTGCAGAGACTTTTCTTTATTGCGGTGACGCTTGATTAGCCTCTATGTGGCACATCCAAGCCATCCTATAAAGTCTAACCATTAATGTTCACAAAATTTTATGCTTTTAACAGCAGTGTGAGTTAAATGACACGATGTTGATGTAAAGACTTTGGTACTTGGAACAAATGTTAATGATGATTTTTTGGTCGGTCTTGAGCCATGGGGGTTCTGCCCCACTTTTTCGTTGCCATGATTGGGCTGGTTGTTATGTCTAGCTCACTGTAGGCATGGAAATGTGAGTGTTTGTGCGACTCTGTAAATATGGTGATACCTACCTTAAACTCTTCTGTCTGGACATATGATTTTGCTGTTCCTTTTTCTTTTAGCTAGTGTGTGGAGACGTATGGATTTGTGAGTGACCCATGCACAAAGAGAGACGCAGATACACATGTCCAAGTCTACAGAGAGTTCAGCACAACTACCGGCACCAATAATGAAAACAAAAAAGTGGTGTAGTAACAGCCATCATGTTTGTAAAATTTCACTTACTTTTGGCCGGTTTAGCTTTGCTTTAACGATGTTAATGCCAACGTTTCGGTACCCTACCTGAGGCCTTCCTCGAGGTGATTTATCCCCTGCTGACGGCTGGTTACACCACCTCGTCGTTCGCCTACACGCTAGGAGGATTGTTTTGGTTTCGAACCAGCGAGACTGTTACATTTCCAGCAGCGAGTGTCAGGCGTTTCAGAGATGTTATTCTCATTGTAGATGTCGGATTGCATTTGGCCGCGAGCGCACACTTCCACATTTGACTTAAAACACCCCAAGAACTTCATTAAAGAAGGCAGCTAAGGTTTAAGTCAAATTTGGAAGCGTGCGTTAACGGGCAAACGCAATCCGAGATCTACAACGACAGAAACATCTCTGTAACGGTTGACCCTCGCTGCCAGAAATCCAACAGTCTCGCTGGCTGAAACGAAGAAATGGAGTAACCAGCAGTCAGCAGGTGATAAATCAGCTCAAAATAGTTCTGAGGAAGGTGCAGTGGGTACCGAAAGGTTAACCGTAACAATATCATTGCAGCAACGCTAAATCCGCAAAAAGTAAGTGGAATTTTCCATTATTATTCCTGTATGTAAACAGTTTTGGCCAAAACAGATAATTCACAGAAACCCTCCAGATCCCTTGTGACAGGACGCAAGCTCATTACTGCTTCAGGAATTGCACGCTACATTGATATTTTCGACAGTTTGTTCGATATCCTTCTGAGCTGTAAAAACATTATTTATTTGGTCTTTTGTTTATTTAACATAACTCGCCTGATTTTTCATCAATCATCGAACTACTCGCTGGAACAGTTCCTTTGCACTTAAAATGCTCCTAAAAATTCGTAATAGTATGATAATTCATCTGTTACGCACGTAGTAGCAGCATAAATAAATTAAGTAACGACAAAGATAAAAAACGTTCACAGACCAGGCAGTGACCTCACGATGAAAAGTTCTTTTTTGCTATCCCGTCAGCTTTTGGTTTCTACATCGACAAGGGGTAGTTAGCTGTTGATTTGTAGAGTTATTGATGAGGGTAATAACTGGAATCGGGTGTTGCAATTCCACAGCGATTCGTTTCAGGGAACACTTAGCAGAGTTCCCGTTAAACATTCTCACGCTGGGTTCATTTTTCCGTCGACGGGAGGCGCGCATCCTCCGCGGATGGGAGTTATGGGCTGGTCGAAACAATGCGGGAGCCAGCGAGGAACGCCTGTGAGAAAGCGGACCGTTAGCGAGGCTCTCCGCATACTGATGCCGCCCGGGTTCCTCGCCCTACCGCGCGTTCAAGTCTCCGGCGACCGCCTGCCTAAACGTGTCCTCAAAACGGGGCTGCACTGGTTCGGTTTGATTTTGACGTTCCTTTTGTTGCTGAAGGCTTGCAACTTTTACTTTACTGCGTACGATGTAAATATAATATCTATACAGAAATCCTGATGATTAAATTGTAATATATATACTTCTGACGCTTAGTACCGTAAAAGCCAATTACGTCCTTCAAATTACGTATTAATATTCAGAAATTATTAAACATTCACAGAGCATACTAGTTATGTTTATTAAAAATATAACTCACATCAAGATGGTATTTTCCAGCTAAAGAAATTAATTCCAGACCTTTTTCTTTTCCCCTTTCACTTTACCATTAGTGCTAAATGATCAAACCAATGAAGCAAGATGGTGGAACAATGTCATTAACAAAAGGTATTAAAAATCCACGATTCTTAGTAATATTATTTAAAGAAGCAAATGGGGTGCTACTGCTGTACGAATAGGCTCTCTGATATTATCACAAAGAGCTTGAAATTTGAAATGGTCAATAAATGAAAAACGACAGCTCATGGAACAGAGTATGATAAATCCATGAAAGTGATGACAGAAGTTAAATATATCACGACACCGAATATGTTAAACTGTACTCAAACTGCTATCTGATCGCACTAGGTAAATATGTAAAGCATTTTCAAAATAATGATATTAGTTAACTACTTAGAGTGTTTGAAAGACCGCAATAGTACTGATTACCTTAAATAATTCTAATTCAACTCTAACATTATGCCTCCAAACAGTGGGAATGAGACACAAAACTGGAGATTCTAAAAAATATAAATATTTGTAAGACAAAATAATGATTCATGATAGCATTAAAAAAAAAGGTTTTCGTCTATATCTTATTAAGTATAAAATATTTTATGAAAAATATCATGCACCATAAAAATCCATCAGAACAGTAGTAAATAATAAGAAATGTTTCTTTGCCCGTAAGACAGCAATACAGTTTAATAATAATAGGCTTCAGAGCGAGGCAATGTAAAGCGCGTTGTTGCACGTCAAATTCGAGAAAAATTAGACCAGTGAAGCAGCTGTCACTAATACAAACGTGGTGGAAGATTAGAGTGTGCTTTGATTGTGTAGTTGTGACAGCTTGTTTGCTCTAACCCCGACTCCCGTCGGCCACATTTTCCCTGAACAAACAAGCCATTGTCCACGCAGCCTCTCTCGCCGCGTTTGTGGTTAATGACAGAGCACATAAATTACTAACAACTCCTCCAGAGCAGCCGGTAGGCCCTTCAGCGTCTGGGGCTCGGTACTTCCTGTGCCCCCCTTTTCGCTTTCTAATTTTATTTAAAATCTATGTAGACAAAAACCTTTCATCAAAAAGTGCACTTGGGTACGTACATACGTACCCTCACACTTACTGATTAGAAATTTACAAACATGTAAACATACGTAAACATCAAAACACTTTGAATGTAAAATAATTTATATTTTGAGTTATAAACAAATTACAACTCGCAAAGAAAGTAGAGTTTTCAATTAGCATGAACAACAATTTACAATCCTAACAGCGTTATGAAACATCTTGTAAAAAAAGCAGTATCTCGTTCTATAAACTCGTATTACCAGTAGATGTTCATTTTTATTATTTTCTTAACTTTGAAGATTTCGCAGTTAATATACTCAACAGTTGCTGGTACGTCGGTGTTGTGTTTGGTTCTATCTTACAGTTGCGTTTATTTTAAACTGAATGTTGATAGTATGTGGAGTAGTAGATTTGAGTTTGAGTTGAAGATAGCCATACGATACCTGTGTCTACCAAAGATTAAGGTTGGCAGGGCCAGCCCGGCGAAGGATACCGTGCATACGTACAAATTTTCATAAGGGAAACTAGTTGTGTTCCGATATATAGTGTTTTAAAACGTAAAATGTCTTGGTCGATTTCTGGCATTCATGATTTTGTACATAGCAAATTTTTGTTGATCAGTTTAAATCATATATATAACAATGGTTCATACACCAAGAAGTATTAAATACTAGACAAGTTTGTTCTTTGTCTATACAAATGACATAATGGTTCCACCTCCACGACAGTAAAAGAGAAGCCTTACAACTTAATTTTAATGTTTCTGTTGCTGATAACCACAAACGTTTCCTTGTAGTCCAATGGTAAAGTGCTCCGTTTATGACGTCGTTAACGCATTGTATCTACTGGTTTAAGAACCTTCATAATTTTTTAAAGAAGTAGTCCCAATTTTTAAAGAGTAATCTTGATATCGACCCACTAATGTTAACGTTGTGTTTGGAATAAGCAATCAATATAAGAGTTCACGCAGAATCAATCAGTATGATAAAGTGTGCTGATGGCTTTATTGTGTTAGGAAGCAACACTAAGGATATTGAAAAATTACTAAACGAAATGAAGAAAATTGGGAGAATAATGTGGAATAAACAAAAAAAATGAAAAAGTGTTAAAACTAGCAGAAATAATAACAAAAACATACGATTAAATATGAAAATAGGTTCACGTGTATGTAGTACAATAAATAAGAGAATTGTGCTAATGAGGAATTAAAGTTACAACTGAAGGGAGAATGATCTCCAAAGAACACCTAGGGAAAAAACAATATTCTTCAGAAAGGGAAGTCTTATAGTTTCAAAAATTGAGCTAGGACAGTACCATTCGAAATGCTGTGCTGTAGAAGGATGTTGAAAATTAAGGGTAAATATAAAGTACGAAGTAAACTTGTTGGGGAAATGTTAAGTGAGGAAGGAAATATGTGGAAGAATCACATGGAAAGAAGAGACGGGATGGTGTATCAAATTTTAAGACATGTGAGGTTGTTTAATTTGTTAGTGGAGGAAACAGTTGAGGGTAAGAAATTTAGATGAAGACATAGACTGGAAAACAGCAAATAATATTTTATCGTCCCATACGTACTCAGTGGATGAGATCTACTTGCTACTAGTCCGTTGGGCTGAGGTGGCTGTGCCGCCTGGTCGCCTGTAACTTGAGGAACCTGACAGCTTATGGGAGCGGAGCAGCTGTTGCGGTTGTAAGCGGAACCGTGGTGCTGTGGTAGCTTGCTGGCCATTAGGCAGAGTGGTCAACCGTTTAACATACCAGCAGCCTTCCGGACGCTTGGGAAACCCGACGGGGAACTACCCTGTACACCACACAGTGTGCTTACCGCAGTCAGCTACCTATATAATGCCCCCTGTTTCTTATTAAATTAGTTGTGTATTCGCAAAGGAGGGTGGAAAATCTTGATCTGATTCATCTTTAATGAGCATAACAGAAAGTTGTTGAAAATTCAAATAGAAAATAAACTAGTATTTACTGTTTCACTGCAGATCACTTACAATGGTACTTTAAAATATTTATTTATATTTAATTAAATTGAAATGGAGAGCAATTTCCCTACACACCCATCTTACCCCTTTCCTGCACCTACCTACTTTTGCCCTCTACAAATTTTAACTTTAAATTCTTTCAACGTTTTTGGTAAATTATTCATTATTTCTCTTGGTAACTTATTCCAATCCTTGACACTCATACTTAAAAAAGAGAATTTTGTACTTCATATCGAGTGTCAGCTTGTGAAATATGCATGCAGAAACATTTGAACTATATACACTATCAGCGTAATTCACTTACACACATAATAATAAATAGTTGACAGTTGATCAGAAAACACAGGTACTTAGTGAACTTCGGCTTTCTGTGCAAACGCACTGTGGGGAAACATAGTTTTAATCATTTTCTTTAATTCTCAACTACTTTTCATTGTATAAATTCAACTTTCAAATGGAACATATTTATGGCGTTATAGCGTTGATAGATGGAATGTGCTCAAGAAGTAACCGCGTACAGCTCGGCTTCTCTGTAAAATCATTTTCGATATAAGTTTGAATATTATTCAAGCAAACTTTTTTTGTTAGTGGGTTTGTGAACCCTGTTGATAACACTACATTTTGAAATTTTGAAATGTAGTTGACAAGTACGTTTTCTGGCATATCTTCGAATATTTGTCAGCAAATCAGCAAATGGTGCGTTTTGCCGATTAACTTATACCTAGAACCAACAGATAGTTCTATCTCTTTCTTTTCAAAGCAGACTGTCTTATCCAAGTCGTTAACGTTTCTATCCATTGAACCAATGTTATGAAAAACAAAACAAAATTATTAAACTGAAATCAAGAAAAATAATTTGTACTACCATTTCTCTTCTCGTAGCGATTACGAGTGAATAATCAAAAAATATTTCAACCATACGCTCTCTTAGAGTCCATATTTTAAACATGACATTTTATACGAAAAGAAATTAATATGACAGAAAATCCCGTCACAGTCAAAAGTAACACAGTGTGAATCACTTTTTTTAATTCTCAACTACTTTTCATTGCATAAATCCAATTTTTAGTTGGAACATATTTATGGGAAAAATAAGAAAAATGGTATATTACCTGTTTTTAGCTCTGTATATCGTCAGGGGATCATCTTCTGGGAAAATTCTTTAGAAGTGCACAAGATTATAACTAAAAAAGTGATCTTACTAGAATTAAATGAGGAATTATCTTAAGGACATAATTCACCTTACTATTTAAAAATCCACGTAAGAATATCCTACCGGCTCAGTACATAAACTCTCCCTCCTGTATTTTGATACTAAAAGCTTTCGGCGAAGAAATACCATTTTACTATGAAAAAACGTAAATTCCGTCAAGACTCAAATTCGTTGCCTATTGTGCAGCCGAAGGTAAAATTTTCTAAGTGTTGAATCTGCTATAAAACAGCAAAAGGAACATTACTAGATCCTCGCAGTTTTCAATAGATAGTTAGTAGCCAACTGCAGAACTCATTTCTGTCCATAAAATAATTTTATCTTTGAAGAATACTAAGAAGATAATGTAAAACGAAAGTGAACTGCAGTACTCATATGTTGTACGATCCTTTCCAGAAGTTGTAATTAACGCTTGAAGTTACACGTGTTACCGCCGACTTCTTAAGCGTGGTCTTAGAATTTTATTGCTAGAATTGGATAAAGAAAGCTGCAAGTTACGTAAACACAAATTGATTGCGAGAGAAACAAAGCCTGAATTCCCTATACAGTATTAAAGAGACTTACATACGCCATCCGTCTGTCTATCACTGTTAGGTTAGTTTAAAAAATTTCATGACCAAATGTATTATTTATTCCGAAAAAAGTATCCAATTCCTTCCTAATAATACACAGTTTTCCCTTGTCAAATTTTATGAAGATCAGTTCAGCCGTTTAGTCGTGAAAATGTAACAGATAGACAGAGAAACAGTTACATATTAGTGTAGATGTCTGAATTTCACAGTTACCAATTTTTAATCACTTTATTTTTAAACCAAACATCATGGGTTGTTTCACACGCCAGTGACTCCTTATCTGCGAGATCTGAGAACATGTTGCAAGGATATGGTGACTGAAATAGCCTCCACGAAGATTGAGCCTGCAGCGAATGAAAAAGGACCATCACGTCGGAGGTAGCCGGCGTTTAGGTCGATAATGAAGCGTGTACACTGTGGCCTTTCTGTAGTCCTGTATTTAATACGTTGAGATAAATGATACAATTTTTAAACACCGACAGTTAATTACTGGTAAGGAGAACGCTCTATAAATCACTGGACGTCTTATTAGCATAGGGCTGGTGATAGTTTCCAGGAAAAATGATGCTGTTGTGGCGCGGTATGTTCAATTTTCTCGCAGACCTGTCGGAAAATTCATCCGTCCCAGACAGATGTTAATTACGTGATTAGCTATTAACGCCCACATCGGTCTCCCTTGTCGCAGTGCCTCATTAGAAGAGCGGCGAATGGAGTGGCAGTAATAGCAATTTCTGGCAGCCCTCTGTTGTGTTTACCTATCAACTTAGTGACGTGTCGTCGTGGGAGATAATTCCACCGGGCTGTGGGTGCAATTCTGCACGGATGTCGGCATTTTGGTTTCTGTACGAAGCCGGTTTGTTTTTTTATCCCGGTTCCCCGACGTAGATTGGACGAAACATGATAGATTAGCTTTAATCTGAGTTTATTAATGCATAAGATAAGTTTGGCCGGCGGCGCTGCGGCCACTAATGGCTCTGTCAAACGGCGTTCGTCACATTACGGTTTTGCTCTTCCTGTTTTCGAGCGCGTGTGCTCCACCTTGATCTAGAAAAATTGCTCTCATTACTTCAAGACTGGGACCGTTTCGCTGTAGTTATTAACGAACACTGCAGACATTTTTATTCAAAACACCTCCCTTCGTGAAATTTGAGACAAAGGTCTTGCCAATTACGTTTAAGACGCAGGTTTACATTACAAATAAACACAGTACAGGGCTATTATAAATAATTGAAGCGATTTCACTAATTTACTGCAGCTCTATTATCTGACATATTGTCACAAAACTTAATAGTCATTTAGAAAAACTCTAAAGGTTTTGCATCCGCCTTTCAAATTACTGCCACGAGAGAATTCTTAAACAGGACATTGAGGAGCCGATGGATCAGTCGTGGGGTAGATCGTGATCATCAATTCCTATCTTGTCGGCTCCATGCTCTCCCGACCTAACTCCATACCATTTTGTGTGTGTGTGTGTGTGTGAGGGTTATGTCTTCAAGCCTCGTCTATCAACAAACCTGCCAGCTTTTGAACGGATTGATAGGAACAAGCTGCACCGAGTGTGGCAAGGTCTTGGTTATCGACTTGATATCTACAGAATCAGTAAATAGACACATATAGATCACTTATAATACAGCAAAATTACTTTTAGAGTTTTTCTATGTGACTGTTAAGTATTGTGACAATATGTCAAACAATACAGTAGATTTTTGAAATCGCTACAATCATTTATAGTAACCCTGTACTTGTTACCATCATGTTATAGTTTATTAAATTTCGTAAAATTTTCTATTCTTTTACTTCTTACTTCAAGTACTAGACTTTCGGCTATTTGGCATACTAAATATTTTGGCTAGGTTCTATTCATTTATTATAATAGTCTTCAATTCATTAGTTGAGACTTCTTATATTCAATTTTGCTCCTATTTCTGTATTTCGTGTTTTGTTATACAGTGTGTATCCCGCTGTCCTTCATAAGGATCTTCGTATTCTTTTATCATACCGACCAGTTATTGCCCATAAGTCTCACTGCCGTATTTTATAGTTTATATTCCCATTGTATTATAAGTTTATCAAAATAAGCTATTTTCTATCTAACTACTTAGTCTTGTTGCCTTCGAAATAGGCCCTTCCAAAATCCATTCACTAAATTCAGTGCTTTTATCATGAAACATTCCTTGAATACATCTTTTGGGAAACTACGCAGCTCCACTAGCATCTTTTTAATCCTTGAAGAAAACGAAATGTGAATGAGAGATAAGTCTTTCCCGGCGTATGTTTGATATAAATTCTTCGCGGGTCTGCTGCCGGATTACATTTTCTGTTGACGAGCTTTCGGCGACTTGCACTGCCGCCATCATCAGGTCCGTTGTATCTAAAGGAACAACAAAAACTGGACTGAATAGCAGAACAGAAGGGAGCCAGAAAATGTAATCCGGCAGCAGACCCGCGAAGAATTTATATCGAAATGTGAATGTTAATTTTAAAAAAAAAGTACGATGAAGATTTGAAAGAAAAAGATGACTGCATATATTAACAGTTCTAAGGTGTTTCAAAGAATTCCTAAAAGATGAAGCTATATAGGACCAACAGGGGCTAACCTTGGTTACGAATTTAATAAGTTTCATGTTATTTTCTTTCGAAAATCAATCTCAGAAATGCCATTGGAGTGTTGGCGAAATTCGTTGGTAGATTCTGATAGACAAATGCCTTCTACGTGTTTTTACGATCAGCATGGATAACTCAGAAGAGTACACGATTGCAAATGTGCCTCTTCATATTTTTCACAAAAAACTATTCCTCTATGTGAGCTTGGGAACTGCTTTCATGTCACGCCAATTTTTTTAATTTTTTTATTTCTTTTTATTTTATTATTTTTTATTTTTTGTTGTTATGTATGGTTGATGTAAGGTCATGGAAACCTAAACTATTAACGGCAATGACTAAGTTTTCGGACAAAGTTATAATAGTTCCAAGAAATGCCTTTTCCTTAATGTTACTGATGCAATTCAATTCATTTTTGTAAACATCTTTTTAAAATGTAATTTCATGATGATACTCGTTACCATTCACGGAATGCAAAGATCGACCAAAAAGCCCATATTCGAGGTTTGACTCCGCCAGGGTAGCTTCACCCACCTACCTCCGCCGAGGAATGCCTCACCCCACACCGGTGTTTGCTGACGGTTAGCAACCAGTCAGGGGTAGAGGGGTAGACGCCACCTGCGCTCGCTGTTGTCTGCGCGACCTTTTAAATTCACTGTACGCAACACTGCCTGAGTCAGGTATTCGCCTTGTTTCAGGTGGGAAGCAGTGCGACTGAATGTAAAAAGAGGGGAAGAGGAAGTAAATTTGTATGGCATTATTGGTGCAGACAATCTGAATGGCAGCAAGGTGGTTAAAGTCACAAAGTGTCGATTAATATATGAGTTCACCTTTTCTTCACTGCGTGACATAAGTCGGTCATCCTGGCAGGTAAAAGTGACCTGAAGTTTTAAAAGAAATGCGAACTAAACTGTTTTACGGCACTTCAAATGGACAAAGCAAGAAGAGTATATTTAGAATATCTTCCTTAATTGTTGTGATAATTATTTTTAATGTAGTTTCTCCTTCTTGTAACTTAAAATAATTCTTTTTTTTATGGCACACGTATTTTGTCTTTATTTACAATGTCCTAATTAAATATGATTGTATTAGCTTATATCATTATTTACTTGCAGTTTTCTTATCATTAATACGCGAGTCTTGAATGTGTTAAGAACAAACTTCATGTTTCACTATATTTTTATCATATGCTTTAGTACAAGGATTCTTCATAACGAGACTTACATCATACTCTCTGTAAGTAACATAGTTTTTCACTTTAGTACGATTTATATACAATTGTTTGTTGGTCCAGATTTCCCAACTGCCGGAAACCAAATATGTGTATTGTCAACTTGTGTTTTTGTGATACCCAAAGCAATCACACAAAACATACTTTTTTGGCTCCTGCAAACTGGTAAATTTTCACAAAGAAACAACTGAAAATAGCAAACGTGAAAAAAAAACCGTTAAACACAGAAACGTATGAGGTGCATTCTCAATTTTAATGTCATTCTACGAATGCTTACGATAATGATACAATAGAATTAAAGTTAGAAATTCGAAACTACAAGTATTGATAATAAGCAAATTGTAAGTAAATAATGTTGTAAGCCAGCAAAATCATTCTACAAAACACAAATTAATAGCTACTAATGTATGTACGAGGCGTATTCCAAAAGTAAGGTCCGGGGTACAAGATGTCACAGATGATAGGCCTGAATGACGTTTCCCACCTGCAGCGCCATCTACCAACTCCTGGTAAATATGCAGTATTGTTGGCGTGCCGCAGTAGCCGTATATCTATTGTTGAGAGCAGTTCGAAATGGCCGCGACAATCGTAGCTCCCGCCAGTTGTGAAGTGCGCGGTGTGATTAGATTTTTGTTGACAAAAGGATCGTCAGCTGCGGACATCCATCGCGAATTGTGTGTAGTGTATGGACCAAACATAATGAGTGAGAAACAAGTTCGACACTGGTGTCGAGAATTTCAAAGTGGTCGCACAGATGTGCACGATCAACAGCGGAGTGGCAGGCCCAGTATTCGGACCGACGACATCGTCGAGCAAGTTAACCAAAAACTGCGAAGTGATCGGCGTTTGACGATTAGTGGTCTGGCTATGGAATTCCCAAATGTTGCTAGAACCTCAATTTACAGGATTGTCACTGAAGAGCTTGGATATCGGAAGCTTTTTGCGCGGTGGGTGCCAAAACTGCTCACCGCTCAGCACAAAGAGCAACGAATGCATAGCGCACGACAATTTTTGGAGCGCTATAGACAAGATGGAGACTTTGTTTTCCCAAATTGTTACGGGAGACGAGACGTGGATAGCGTACACCAACGCAGAATCAAAACAACAATCAACGCAGTGGCGCCATTCCGGTTCACCCAAACCAAAAAAGTGTAAGCAATCGCCGTACACGAATCGCAAAATGATGGCTTCCGTGTTTTGGGACGAAAAGGGCGTCCTTTTGATCGAATTCATGGACCGTGGGACAACCATTACAGCTGACGTGTACTGTGCAACGCTCACCAAACTGAGACGTGCCATCCAAAATCGACGCCGCGGGAAACTGTCGTCTGGCATCATCCTCCTGCACGACAACGCACGCCCGCATACCGCTTCCAAAACCAAAGAGAAGATTCAAGAGTTTCGTTGGGAAATCCTAGACCACCCTGCTTACAGTCCAGATCTTGCACCAAGCGACTATTTTCTCTTCCTGCATTTGAAACGGTGGCTTGGTGGACAACGATTTCAAACCGATGAAGAACTCAAGACGAGCGTTACCAATTGGTTCAGGTCCCAGGCGGCAGACTTTTATGCCGAGGGGTTAAAGAAACTGGTACAGCGTTACAGAAAGTGTATAGATATGAACGGCGATTATGTGGAAAAGTGAACTAGATATGTAGTTACATACTGACGTTAATAAAAACCTTGTATCCTGAACGATGTTTTTATTATGATCAAACGGACCTTACTTTTGGAATACGCCTCGTATATATGTTATCTACTGCACTGAAGATCTCTAAAACAAAGACGAAAAGCATATGACTTAAAAATGAATTTTGTTTAGTTGAGCTGAGATATCAACCTGCGATTTTGTGTCCACAAACGCAGTGGAGTCATTTCTCAGTGTTCAAAAAACAGTTGATAACGTATTCCAGACCATGAAGTTGTACGTTTATTAGTTTGATTTTAATTTCAGCATTCAAGTCTAATAGTTATTGCTAAAAACTGTTTGATACAATCAGTATTCTTCCTTATTCTAACAAACTAGGCATAAATACTTTGCTTTACAAGGAACATAAGAGAAATTAAAACATTAATTTATAAAAATGTTAAAGAGGAAGGAAAAGATGCACTGTAGCGTAATTAGGTTACGGATAGAAATGATGGCCGACATTAATCAAGCAGAAGGCGCGACGGCACAAGAACAAAACAAAAAAACACACACAAATATAAATAAAATTTTCGGACAAAAATGATGTTAGAGACTGAAATATAATTCCAAATATCTTGTGACAGATAAAGACATAAACACCATGACATGACACAGCTAAAACGAAGATAAGAAAAGATTTGAAAGCAAAGAAAGGCAGTGAGATTTTACTATTAGTCGTATATTGAGTTATTTTGAGATTTTGAAGGCGGAACCAAAGATGACACGGTCGCACTGAAAAAGATAATTCCAAAGCTACCTCACTTGATAACTAAAGCGATCTGCTGCCTCAGTGATTATAAGGCGTCTCATTGGAAATCGATTGGACCACGCTCAAAATCCCATCCTTCATCTATGGCACTGCTTACTGTGTAATGTGAAGTACACCAGAATACTTCCGTGGTTCGGATTCCACGTTAGACTGTTAAAGTCCCTTTTATCAGGCAGGATTACATATTTAGTTTAGTTAGCCATGACAGAGGTGCATGCACGGCTATTCGAAACTCACAAACCAATGGCCGAACTACCCTTCTTGGTCTCCCGGCCAATAATGCATACGCATTATTGTTATTATACTCTATAACTGATGTTCTGCCGTTAATATCTTAAAATTGCCATAAACATTGTTTAAAAGCAACAAAACATACTCAGTAGACATCGCCACGGGCTTATTGCCGATGCCAGAGAACAGCGTATTAATAATTTCTGGCTTCGTTCGAAACCAGCATTCAGCAAAGAGCCATTTTAGCTTGAGAGGCACTTTGCACAGCGAGTCGCAGGCGGCAGGTGGCGGAGGCGTCGCCGTGTCATAATTCGCCCAATTACCGAATTTGTGTCGGTCTGCCCGGCAGCCCCATTACCACACGTTGACGCCACGACGGCACCCGCGCAGCAGAAGAGTCGATTGGTCACAGCAGCGACAGAATGTCCATTAAGAGGCCGGCCCAATGGGAATCTCCCAACAAATGGCTGTACGTATGACTTTCCTTTAACTTACTCAGAAGAATCAGAACTACAGTCATTAGTAATGACACAAGGAAAACAGGGCAATGTGTTTCTTAATTTTTACAAATTGCACCGTAAACAACTGATTTATTCTATCGAGATATTTACTATTAATCAGAAAACAAGTTTAACAACTCAGTTGGTTAATGTGCGGGACTGGGGATCTCGGTTAGAATCCCAGTATCGACCAGAATTTCTACAGCTCTAAAAAAAAAATTAGATTTGTGAGAAGTATGCTAGGACGGATTAGATGATTACCTGTATGGTTCCCTCATCAGTATGTCCACTGGGTTTTTCTATAATCGTGTATCTAGCAAGCTTATAACTTGTTGATTCATTTTAACCTTAGCGAACATTTTGTTGATGCAGCTAAACTTCAACCAGGTAGAAATGTTTTGAGGGCTAGTGACTTTTTTTTAAGGTCGCATTAACAAACAACATGAAATTAATTAAAATGTAGAAACTGCAATAGTCATACGTTTATGTATATGCCTCATTATTTTACTTTTAAAAACATTTAAATTCCTCTTTCGGAAATTAAGTTTAGCAAACTTAAAGTTATAATTAAAATGGTAAGATTTTTTTCTGTAACAGTGGCCAATTTGAGTCAGTACTCGTGCATTTGTTATTTTAATGGAATTTTTGTTATGTTATGTTATGTTCTGTTATGGAATTTCGATGTCATTGGATTCAAAGATTACAAAACTAGAATTAAGTCAGCTATCAGTTAAGAATCCATCTGGAGACTCTTTTGTTTAGAGTCACAATTTTTTGATTCTGGATTTGAACCCGTAGCCTTCCGGATGTGACTCTAGTCTGGCTGTTTAGCAGTTGCTCTACCTCGATCAGTGATTTCATAAAAATTTGTCAGATAATGTTTTTTAACGTAATAAAATTAGGATAAATCAGTTCCACAAGATTAACAAGCAAATATTAGTACTGTGCAGCCGTCTGAAGTAACAAAAAACATGTTTTTTTAAAAAAAATCACTATTTTTGCATATATTCAAAGGTGAAGTTAGTTTCCCACATTTCTTAACCATCACGGTAGTAGATGGAGTTTATTTCCAAGGAAAATTATGTAACGAGTAAGTTTTGAATGTTGGTTGAGTTCAGTATTTCATACCTTATTGCTATATTCCAGTGTTGAGCCGCATTTTGTTGTGTATTGCGTCAACGTTTCGCCCGAAACCTCCAGGCATATTGTGGGCCAAATTTTGGTTTATTCGTTACGAGAAATGTTGACACAAGTAAACTCTATCAAAACACTCCAATATAACAATAAGGTATGAATTTTCAGCTGCGATAATAGTTAAGAGGTTTAGGTTTTATTACCGTCCTTTCCTCAGTATATTTTGAGGAGGATCTGTACGAGTTGAATTTGAATGAAAAGGGTGAATTTCTTACGGGATGGACAGAAAAAGTCACTGCCTGTATTTTATAAATTCAATTAGAGTATATCAGAGGCAATAAGTTCCCATTTTCTTTGTATCTTTAGTTAGCAGAAAAAAAAGAGACGTAGGTAAGGGGACGTCCATTAATTACGTGAGGTGAAATAGAGGGGGGCGGGGTCCGGCTAACTCTCACGGGAAAAAAAGGTCTACAAATGAAGCGAAAGTCGATTTTAGGGGGGTAAAAACCGATTTTTGGGGGGTATAACCGCCCTTGGGAGCATGAGACCTAAAAAAAAGTTCTCTATAAGTTGCGAGGTCCATTCGTAGGGAGGGGAGAGGGGGTCGGGTCCGACCAAATCTCACCAGAGGGGTGGGGGGGGGGGCGGTCCGGTATTCCGGAAAACACCTCACGTAATTAATGGACGCTCCCTAAGCTATTGAGAGGAAATTAGTATCAGCTTCATCAGTTTCACTACAATATCATCAACAGGATCCGGACCGAGAGTGGTGTGTGAACGGTTAACGTTCTGGCCTCGCATTCGGGAGGACATGGGTTCGAATCCCCATCCGGGCATCCAGATTTGGGTTTTCTATGGTTTCCCCAGATCACTCCAGGCGAATGCCGGGATGCTTCTTTCAAAAGGCCATGGCCGAATTCCTTCCCGATTGTTGTCCCCCGTCCCACCCCGCCTCAAATGACCTCGGCGTCGAAGAGGCGTAAAGTAAATAAAGTCAAAAAGTAAGTAAAACAATAAATTAAAAAAATATTATCCCGATTCGGAATAACAGAAGATTTAATACAAGATAGAGAAACTGTTAGGAGACTGATCCAAAATTTCAAGGGTTTCCAGGAGAAGGAGAAGAGGAAATGTAGTAACATTAAGTCCATTAATTACGTGAGATAAAATGGTGGGGGTCCGGCGAAATCTCGTCAAATCTCGCCAAGGGGGGGGGGGAGGGGTCAACGAAAATCTCAAAATTCTTGTAGGAGTGTAGAGCTAAAAAAAAAAAAAAAAAAAAAAAAAATAGAAGAAGAGGTCTACAGATGATTACTAGGGGTGGGTCTCACGAACCTGATCTCACCACAGGGGGAGGGGGGGGGGGTCCGGAAATGTAATAACATATGGACGGACGAAAGGAAGAAATAGCAAAGTGAAAGGATGAAGAACTATTGGAAGTCAAGAAAAGAAGGATTGAAATGAATGCACAGGATTACTTTTCGTGGTCCTTAGATGGCCGATATCGAAGAGAAGAATCCGGATTGATGAACAACTGGTAGACTACGTAATGGCCCGCTAAAGTCTCCCCTGGGAGCATAAGGAATTGGTAGCCACCGTATACTGCAAGAATGTGGCGGGTAACCTGAGGTGTGGTCTGCTGTTCTAAGCTGCCTCAGCATCTGGTGTGGCTTACGGTGACAGCATGGGAAGAGTTCTGCCGTCCCGGATTACAGCTGAGAGGAAATCCCTCGGCCCGTCCTCCGGTCACACTCGCCCTCTGCCGGAGACATCTCAGGTGCGCCCTTCACAGTCTCAGCTGACAGGAAAAACAATACTGACTGCGATAATCCTCAGCGGAAGGACTGAGTGGGCAACAAATCTCTTTCAACGTTTCCAGTAGGTGCCGTAGTACTTTCAAGGTGGCACAAAATATTTCTAATGCTGACCGTTTTGCATATGCGGTCCGAACAAGTCGATAGAAGACGTATTTCGCTGAAGAAGACGTTATAATCGAGGAATAAATATTAAATGGATCGTTTGCCTGTCTAGCTAATCACTCATACCCAAAAGTCTTACTAAACCAATACATTGCTTTAGTATGCAATGCATCGTCCCATAAATTCGTATTATTCAAAAAACTTCTTTTGACACTTGTTTTCGTTAATTCTGTTTTTAAATGCTGATTTTTTTATTTTTTTTTACACCTCGTCGACGGCTAATGTCATTAGAGGCGGGACGGGAATGGGGACAAGGAACGGGAAGCAATTCGGCCAAGGCCTTTTGAAGGAAGCATCCTGGCATTCGCCTGGAGTGATTTGGAGAAATCATGGAAAACCCAAATCTGGATGCCCGGACGGGGATTCGAACTCGCGTTCTCCCGAATGCGAGGCCAGAACGTTAACCGTTCACCCACCACTCTCGGTCATTCTCTTTCATGTTGATCTGATTGATTACATCTAAACATTCGAGTGACTTGGTCTTTTGAGTGCCATTGTTTGTCTTCGATCGTATTACATCGTATTTCTTACATTTTAGGTGATTTGGTAGCTCAGTGATTGACGAGCTTGCTTTCAAAAGTTGATGGTCCGGACCCGGGTTCAAACCCCTTTCTCGCAATCGCTTTTTAAAGCATACCGTATGTTTGAAAGTTTATGAAGACTGAGAAATGTTATTCAACCTATGAGGCTTGCAGGTTACTGAGTAGTTAGCTGTGTAACTATTTCAATACTGATCTAGGATGTATTTATTTAAAACACTATTAAACTTTCCCCTTTGCAGAAATTGGTTTGAATATATAAAGTGCGCTAGAAACCCGCACAGCGAGCGTTAAGGTACGGCCACACTTGATCTGAGAGGTACAAAGGACCCGATTGGACATTTTTTTTTAAATTATTGCTTATGCCTCGTCAACGTCGAGGTCATTAGAGGCGGGATGGGATTGTGGACAAGGAATGGGAAGTAATTCGGCCAGGACCTTTTTGAAGGAAGCATCGCGACGTTTTTCTGGAGTGATTTGGGAAACCGTGGAAAACCCAAATCAGGATGCCCGGACGGAAATTCGAACCGGCGTCCTCCCGAATGCGACCCAGATTCGAGTCCTAGACCCTGTGAATGGACCGTCCTGATTACAATTTTTAGGTGGTTTCCCCAATCTCCGCCTCTTAAACTACAGATTTTACAAATAAAAATGCACTTATCATACACAAGACAAGGTATAGGTTTCGCCGACATTTGCCAACACCATTAGTATAAGAGCTCCAGATTTTAAAAGTTCTGTAATTATGTTCATGCCTCCGCCCCCTCCCCTCCCCACCCTGCTCTTCATTCATACTAGCTTCCTGTGCAACAGGTAGCTGCTGTATTGGCAGTAACGAGAAAAAGAATTACACTAGAATGGATAGTTATGGTTCAATGTGAAAGTTCTTGTACAGTAGGATTATCGCCTTGGCGACCAAGGCATAGACATATTTGTTTGGACGGTAGCAATTCTTGTCAACAGGACCTTGAATTGTTATTTGTCTCTTAGTGCAGGGATTCATTGCCCTAACCTACGGTATTTTCCAGTCAGTGAACACTATTTCGTCTGCCTACGGTTGACCATGAATTTCTTGAGAGTTGATAAACATTTCTTGGTGCAGATGCGCCAGATCTTAGAAAGCCGTATCCGAGAACTATTTCTGGCTTCTCTCGGGCATTTTGTGTCACCAGCCGCCACAGCGAGCTTGAGCCATTAACCGTTTCTTCTGGCTTCAGGCGTATCACCGGATGTCCATCCTCAGTCAGTGACAAGAAGTGACGGCGCTTCCACTGCCGTCCCAAGCCGACTGTTTTGGCGGGCGTTAGCAAAGAGTCAGGGACAATGGCGGCTGTGCTTGTTTATAGCAGCCACCGGAACATTTTATCCAGTTCATTAAACACGGGCCGGTCCCGGACGACGTGGCTAGACTGCGGTCGCAAGCTGGCTCCGCCCTCGGCCAGCCACCGGCCTCACAGGAAGACAACACTTTCGGCTCTCACACACTTTGCATATGTACGGTAATTGTGAAAAACATCTGCCTCCACATCACAAATTGATCCCCGTGTCTTATGATTTTTCTAAAAACTCTTTTGACTTCTTTCTGCGTCATATCGAGCCGTATGCAGTGGTGAGGTATCTGAATGAAGACGGAGTTGGTACCCGCTTCGAATCCCAGTAACGGCAAGAGCTCTCAACCCGTCATTCACTCTTCCAAAATTTGAGTACGTGAATTGAATCGTTTATTTCAGAAACCAGTCAAGCACCAAGTTTTCCCATTTTGGGAAAACACAAAAACTGTCTACCATCAGACTACATGTTTTGGTGCTGAAAGTAGTACATATTACAAACTATTCTATCAAAGGAAAAATATTTTGGATATTTTAATGTCACTTAACTGGTTCTGCAGTAAACCAGTGGAGAAACATTGTTTTATGCTTAAAAAAAAAAAATGGAAAAAAAACTGAATTTTTAATGAGATTTAGACTGTATTACTAATACAAGGGAATTCCACAGATGAAATAATCAGCTACTCCAATCATCATATACAAATTCCACAGCACATTCTGCCTCAGTAGTAGGCCATTGTAAAATACTGTTATAAAAGGTTCCATACCCCTCCAGGTAAGGTTTTAGGGCATTTATGTCTCGCAGCTTCTTGATATTGATGGGAGCCTAAAGCAATAACGAAGGAATTAGGGTTCAGATCCTAAATATGAATTGAGAATGGCCAAAACATATATTATTTCAGACTGCACTACAATATGTAATAGTAATATTCCTATTATCTATCCAATAATATTGAGTAATATATTATATTATACTATTTATAAACTTACTTTTCCTTGAAGGGTAGGCCAAATTGGTCAGTGGGCAGGCATTGTTTTCATCACCGTGTGAAAGTTGACAGAAAGATTTCCATTAATATTTGGCTTTACTACTATTTTTCCGGAGTACTACTGTTGTAACAAAGTTGTTTGTATGTGGATATCTTGAAATACTCCTTTTGGACCTCCCCACAGTTTACTGCAGCAACCAGCCAAGCGCAATCGTTTGACTGGTTTCTGATGTAAACGCGAAATTAAACGTAATGTCAGACAACAACAGATGGAGATATTTGACTGATTTTTGATTGATGTATGCAATTAACATTGAATAATAATAATTTTTCTAGTGTTGGCGCTTGACTGGTTTCTGAAATAATCGATTCAAAATTGACACCAGTTCGATCTCGACTATAGAGGTGGAAGGTGCAACTACTTGACACACCCACACCGCCAGCAAAGGGGTTAGCGCGTTAGTTCCCCATTGCGGGAGTTGCCAGTTCGACTACGACTTGGGGCATGGGCGTAGGCGGATAAGGGAGGTACAACCGGACCATGTTCAAGTCCTGGACGCCGTCCTGATCTGGTTATTAGGTGGTTTTTCGCACTCACCTAGGCGAATGCTAGCAAGGTCCCCAATCTCCTCATCAAAAACTACACATTTCACAAACAAAAATAAACTTATCAAAGAAACATAAGTTACGCGAATCGCAGCCAGATGGCAACATTTATGCTCTCCCTCCCACCGTCCCACCCCAAATTACTTCATTAACTAGTAATCACTTTTTTTTTAACTGCTTAACGTCTCTTAACAGCGAGGTCTTTAGAGACGGGAAAGGATGGGGGGCAAGGAATGGAAAGGAATTCGGCCATGGCCTTTTGAAGGAAGCATCCCGGCATATGCCAGGAGTGATTTAGGAAACCATGGAAAACCTAAATCTGGATTCCCGGATGGGATTCGAACCGCCGTCCTACCGAATGCGATCACTTTTCTAGATCGCAAAATATAACCCATCATCACTCCTTTTCTTTTAGGTTATATTCTTCTATAGACTACTGTTTTCATCCAACATTTCCGGAAAATTTCCATCCAGTTATATTTATAAATAATTATGTAATTCTGCACCTAAAATATTCTTATTTTCTTCTTAATAGCCTATCAAATACGCTTCCCTTCCACATTGTGCTACGCTTCGTAAAAACACAGCTTCAGAAATTGTTTATAAGGACCAGCGCTAACGCTTTTTCTAAGAATAATTTTGTTTTCACACTATCCATGTTTCTAGTACATGGTAACTTCAATTCCCATTCATTGAAGTTCACTCGTTAATTTTAATGGCCTTGTCGCAATTTTAATTATTTATATTTTGTTGTTGACATTCATAAATTTTCTTTGTATTTCAAAATATTAATCTTGCCACACGGTCATTATCCTCCTACACCTTCGCAATTATGTAGAATCTTTTTTTTTTCGTTCTGTTTTCTCTACATGCAAATTGAATGACAGCGACTTCCTTACCAGCATCATCTGAATATTGATGTTGGTGCCTATAATCCCTTCCTCTACTCTGTTTTAACTGATGTTCTTTTTCAAATACGTAGTTCTCTACTTATACTACAGCCTCGTGATATGAAATCAAGCAGCACAGTGAATTCAACAACAAAAATATGATAGAAAACGGTTAAAAACCAACTGAATTTTGTGTAAATAGGAAATCAGGGAGTATAAAAAGAGAGTAAAACACCAAAAGCGAGCAACAAAGGACTTAGCGTGGATCAGGCTCTTGGGCAATTAGATGATATGCAGTATTCTGTCAAGATGTTCATGAGATTAAAGTTATTTTTTCAGTTCTAAAATTTGATCAGGTTCTTGCACCCATTCCCGTCTGTCATCAATCATCTGGCATCAGAGCTCAAAATTGCCTCAATTTCCTTCTCTCCTTGGGTTATAAGACTTCGACGTATTTATTGGATGAAGTTTCTTGCAGGTAGAATTCCTAGCCTTACATGAACTCGTATATTTGCGATATGTTTGTGAAAATTCTGGTGTACAGAGTGTGAGATTTGGTACTTCATCGTTCCCAAACCCGAATCGACTATCGTTCTCAACTCTCCATCTCGTAATAAATGTGATGTATTGCTGCAACTTGGATAAATGTTTTTCCTGCACAAAACGCAACACAATGCGAGATGTTGTCGTGCAAAACGTCTTGTGTGTGTGCCTTTGCAGGCGCATGAATAATTCAGATCGTGTGAGGGGCTGCAGAACGAAGATTCGCATCTGGACACGGCAGTCTGTCTTCATTTCGCTGGCCACACCCGGGTGTCTGTGGGAATGTGCACTACACAGCCCGACATAGCTGCGTCTCCAGAAACCTTTGTTCGTTTCACGTGTAACTGATTAATTTTTTAAAAAATTAACGTCTCTTAACAGCGAGGTCTTTAGAGACGGGAAAGGATTGGGGCAAGGAATTGGAAGGTATTCGGCCATGGCCTTTTGAAGGAAGCATCCCGGCATTTGCCTGGGGTGTAACTGATTAAAAATTATGCATTGTACAAATGGTTTCTGGTTATCTGCAATTGGACCCTGTCGGATCACGCAAAGCCTTAACGATTCAGTTTTATAAGTTTCCATATAGCTTTCATTTTTTCTTCGTGGATTCTCTTCCTTTCTTCAGTTCACTTCGTCCCCGGTCTCTTAATGACTTCATTCTCTGGCGGTACTAGCCATTTGCTAATTTTTCCTCTGTATGTTTGTCTGTCTATGATTTCTGATGAGTTTATGTGGCTTTTTCTAAGTCTTTTTTGATCTGCTGGACCCAGGGCATAGTTTTTAGCTGTTCTATGTACGTCACAATTTTATGAATCAGTCTTGTTGCTGGGAGTCTGTGGATATGTCCATAAAATCTTAATCTTCGTTTCCTGATGTCTGCCGCGAGGTTTGATAGTGTTTCTGTTGTTTTTTCGAGATTTAAGTGTACATCCATCATCTGTTTTTTCTGGGGCAATATATGTATATATACATATATTAAATTTCTTTTATAATTGGAATGTTAAATTGTCTGAATTTGTAGGGCCTTATCCCAGAAAATAGAAGTAATGCTTACAAACTCATCCACTTCAAAGCACAAAATAGGTATGGGAAGAAACAGTGAATCCAGTAATTTATATCACGATGTCTACACTTGTCATCAGTCTGTTCACAAGCTTTTGAAGCAAATAAATAAACTACTTTATTAAACTACGGACAATCAACGCTGGCACTTTCTCTTCCGTTATACAGACACTGTCATGAACATTGCGAGAAACTTAGTAGTTTGTAATTATTCTCTGAACAAATCTGAATTAGTAAGTAGAGTCTGACAATACAAAGGCAGTCACCAAACAGTTTGGGGAAAGTTGCAAGCGTCTTACAGACTTCGGAAGGCAAGATCAAGCTCCAGTTCCTCCGCATACGCACAGTCAATCCTGAATGAGGTTCCAGGTTGTCTGGTCATCAGAAATCATCTAGACTAGTGACAGAATTTATCGTGGCTTTGCTGGGAAAAAAAAAAAATATGCTCGTCTTATACAGGGAATAACAAAAATAAACGTTTTATATATACACGTTTTATTATACACATAAAATCACCAAACTTATTTATTTCTCAGGATGTGGGATCGTTCATTTCCTTCCCTTAGCAAAGTTTGTTTATTATTACCTTAGCTATTGATAAGACATAGGGATTTGGATGTAGAAAAGGAGGAAGATTGTCAAAATACACGATAAAAACAGCAAAATAAGACTATTGTTTGCAGCAGGTGGAATGGATCTCATCAACTGATAAAGTATTTTTACTTGCATCTACCTGTAAATGTTGGAAGACCACTTAGGTGTTTCCAAATAAGAGAGATGGAATAAATAAAAGTATTAAACTCTGACATAGCTATACTGTATATCTCTGTTTTTCTTAGAGCTACGAGAAATTGTTTGTCCATCTATCTGGTTAGTGGTATTGATAGCCTGTGAAACAAAACGTATTTTACAAATAAACAAACTATGAACAAATAATGTGATATTTTCTGTGCCTTAGCTGTTGTTTTTACTCACAGATATACGAACTTAATAGTATGAGTAGGACATTCATACAAAAGGAGTTAGACAAATATTAAAGTCCTGATCTTCCTGGAATACAGATGGACATGTTTATCCCAGGTAATATCAATCACTATAACTAAATTCGAATAATTAAATTTTAGAAGTAAAAACCTTTTAAAAGTGTTAGATCATTGTAACGATGGAGGCCACTTCGTCAATGTCTGTCAAAAATCGAGGTTTGGAGGTACTAGAATACTGCGTGCAGAAATCCCTTAAGTAATATCTTTGAACAGCAAGGTGAATAGTCTACTAAATTATACGTATTACTGAGACACTTGGCGGTGCTTCGAATCCTAATGGAGCATAAAATGCACCAAGCGAAAATATTTTACAAATATTACTATGATTTTTGTGACTGCTTCATTTGAAAATAGGATCAATGGGATTTTGGTTTCGTGATAATGACAGAAGCATTTATAAATTATTTAAAATGAATCGTGGTGAAATACAAAGCTCAATATTTCAGTAGCCGAAGTGTATGTTTCCAATAAACGTCCACTTTAAAATTGTTTTGGATGAAAATATTATTCATAAATAATTAAAAGGAAGCCGCACGATAGATGAGTGATGGTTCGTTTGGGAAGCAGTGCTATATGTAAATCCCACGGTGTCAATGGCTGGCGTGTTGGAGGTGGAACGGGTTTAATTTCAAACAGCGGCCGTTATAGCTTCTGCTGCTGGCCTGCCGGCGGCGCTTTTTGTCCGATACAGCCCCCTCCCCGCCCCTTCATCCCTCGGGGGCTTTGTTCGGCGCCAGCACGCAAAGGGGTCGTAAGAAGAGCTCTCGACGTTTTAGCACGTCCCTCGACTTCCTGGTAACCATCGCTTTCTTGTCGTTTCGATGAATGTCTTTCCAAAGCAACTCAGAGCAGGCAACAACATTTACGAATATTCCTATCAATACTATTTTGATCAATAAATTAAATAATTTATATGACGTGTCGGGGTAGAAGGATATTAGTAACTTTTATTGTTAAATAATGACTCAGAAGAAATCCACGCCCACGTCAAAGTTGGAGATAAAGAGAGAAACGCATTCGTTCCAGAAACTTTGGAATAAAGATCCCTCGAGATTTCAGTGTTTACAAGGTGGAGGCGTGTAGAGAATATCTGTCTCTTCATTCATTCTCTTTATCTCAATTAATTGCCCACTATTATTCTTTTACTACGGAAAGTAGTAATACAAGGATGGTAATACTTTTCACATTGTGTTAGACACTTACATACTTAAATCCCAGAATGTTAGTCGATTCGCAATTTTTTTTTTTTTTTTGATTCTTTGGGGTTTGAGGTAATGTAACAAGTGCTCATTGAGTTTTCATTAGACCAGCAAGCCAGTGATATTGCCTTTGAGTTTCTATTGGATGCTCTACTGTCACATGCCATTTCGATTCTGCTAAGTTACATAATGATGTCTCAACAACACGACTACATCATTGACAGTAATGCCATATAAAGTGTTTCCAGCAGTGAAATGATTTTTGTATAATTTGAATATCCAAGAGAGGAATACCTATGAGGAGAAGTGAATGTGTACTGTACCATGTAGACAACTTCTTTACCGGTCTTTTTTTTATAGTCATTTACGAAATACGTATACTGTGACATAACTTAGTCCACAATTCACATGTAGGTTTGATCGTCGCGAAGAAAGCATACTAGTGTCAGAGGTAGGTCATCCAGTTTAACGTGTGAGCCGAGTCACAGAGCTATCCCAACATACTCAACATTCCAAAGAAAGCTTTGACATAGGTAACTATCAGATTAAGGATGTGTAAACATTCTGACCACTATCAGAAATCTTTAGTTTTACTGGCATGGACCGCTTTACCAAATTTTCAATGAAATTCAATTACAATTGTAGCTGCCATCGATTGATCAAAAATCTAAAATAACACGTTAAATACCTGCATAGATAGAATTACCATCAACTGGTCGGTGTTTAGCCGATATTGAAGTATTATCTTATAGGGAGACTGCAACTGAATTATGACAATTTACGGTTTCGTGCTAGCTGAACAGTGCTTGCATCGTCATTCTGTGTCTGTTATTTTCAGTTGTGCGTGGTCTTTCTGTGCAGACATTGAGCCAACGGTCTTGTCGTTGCCCGTTAAAGAATTACTCCCCAACACCCTTACTTCCGGTCTTCGAACTGCCTTCCTCATTACCTCGGAACATAAATAACCGGGAAGTGTGGTTTTCTTCTGTATTTTTAACTTCGTTCATTGACTTTTTAGCAAAAATCATTCACAGAGATAATTCATCTTTTGCATTTCTTAATTCTATTTAATTTAAAACTTCTGTATTAGAAGCTAATAAATGCTATTTAAGCTTCAAAATAATTGCTATCACATTTGTCTGCATATCATTTCTTACTTAAAAAATAATGAACGAAGGTAAAGTATGTATGCAGCATCTCTCTTGCAGCTGTTAACAATTACATAAGCATCTCCTTCATATAGTATTACAAGTAACTTCCAGTTTAACAGACTCGTGGATTTGGATAATTTTGCATCGCACTTTGATTACGTCTAGTACGTCCATTTGCGCAGATTGTTTATAAAATTTAGCATAAGAATAATTTCTTGCCTATGAGAAAATAACGCCTTAAGTATGTTGTTTTATTTAGCTAGATGAGAAATGAGCTGGAATGGGATTCTTTGGAAGACAGGAAGGAGGGTGAACAGGGTCATGGGAGTGTACAATGCGTTTATTGATGATGAGGCATTGAAAGATATTGGTGTAAGAATGGGAAGTAGTGTTTGGAATGGAAAAAATTACCATGAACACAAGCTGGCACTCAATTTCAGGCACAAGGGTGTGGGAAGATTCTCATTTTTAGGTAAGGGTATCAGGCATTGGAATGAGTTACCAAGAGAAATGATGAATAATTTACCAAAAATGTTGAAGGAATTTAAAGCTAAAATTTTTAGAGAGCAAATGTAGATGGGTGCAAGAAAGGGGGAAGATGGGTATTTAGAGAAATTGCCACCGGAGCGTGCGCTGCAATTCATAATAATTCCCCTTATTGGACCATTCTTTCCAACTCACAGTCCGCGCATAACGTACGCGTATTTCGCTTATTGTAAAGATTTTCTAATCATTCGTGTAATTAGTGATTTAAAAGAGAAATTAACAAATCAAAACAAAAAGAAAATACCTTTTATTTTGTGGTAAGATTTGTGTGTATTGTTTGACCTCAATATTATTTTTCTCTTAAATATCTTATATCAAGCTTCCCTTAAGTGGATGAAGCCTTGCTTATGCAAGCAACGATTTACTCTAGTCTCTCGGAAGCCTTACAACTACCTGCCGATCTTTTGAAAGCACGAAATGAGCAAAATGTTTCTGAATCCTCGCTATAAAAACAGTGTTTTGTTGAACAAGGATAACTTCTCCCTGTATTACATTTATATTTACCTTTGCAATTCTGTACGCACGGGAAACTATAGACACGAAAAATATTCATTACTTGGGATTGGAATATGAAATTCTTGTTCGTACGCTTCCAAGTGAAGGGTTGCTATTGTAAACCAACACTGTAAATTAGACAAAGCAGAATGAGTGCCAATAGTTTCAGTGTGCTGGTAGGACCAGGTAGCAAACATAGCTAAGTCGCACACCCCATCTAGCCGATATGTTTTTCCTATCAGTATTATAGTAAGGATTAGATTCTGCTCTTCCTATTTACAATGTAAGAAAAGCTACCTATTTTACCTAATACCTCCTATAAAAACCCAAACGTGAATTAGGAGGCATGTGTGGTATGTAAAGACACATGAGAGGTATTTTTTTAAAAATAATTTAAACATACTGTTGTAAATCCATAAATTAACATTTTCCGCAGTTTTCCACTTGTTTCTAAAGCCTGCTCCCGATATTTTTTTTTTTAACTCAGTTATTACTCAGCCATTAAATAGATAGGAAATCATTTCATAAAACATCTTTTTACATTAATGTTAAAAATAACAAAGTACGCTGAAAAATATTCTACGTTAAGTATAAATAAAATAAAATGTTGCAAAATATTCAGAAAGTGAAGAAAACGGGAAAAGATTATGTAAAAAAAAGAGAATAAAATTTTTTGGTTAAGTGCGGAAAACGATACGTTGTTTGAGAAACAATTATAATGAGCTGTTGAAAAACTGCTGTTGTATGTTCTTCTATAATGTATGACTGCAAAGCCATCTATCATAGTGATACATAAGTGTAAAGCGTTTGAACAACTTGCTTGATACATTTTGACATTTGTGATGTTCTCGCAAGTCAAAAATGCTTAATAATCGGAAAATATAAAAAGTAATCCGCTGATGATGCCAGCACCGTAAGACCGAAACGCCTGTCCGAAGTAAAGGCAAAAATTATTTAAAACCCGTAGCTATTAGGCAGCGGCGTGCTGGGTTTCGTAAAGATGCCTCAATGAGCCTGGGAGCGCCGAGTATTGTCACCGGTTCCGGCCGGCGGCTGGAGTGGCCCGACGGGCTAGATTCCAGCACGCAGCCCAGGTACACTCAGATACACATCTTTATAGCGTCCCGGCCCACACCGACCCGCCTCGACCCCGTAATTGACGGATAGGCCCGCACCGCCTTTATGTGCTTGGGCGCAGTTTTATTAAGTCGGCCGCCGCACGGAGTCGTTTGGAGCCCCCAGCACGGTGGACAGTGTCGGACTCGGGGTCTCGACTTTACAGCGGACGCGGCTACACCAGGCGGTCCTCAAACAAGCGGCCACGACACAGTGCGGAAAACGTTTGTGGGGCTGACCTCCCCGCTTGTAAAACAGTCCTTTACGGCGTGTACGCGTCACGGAACACGGGGTCACGAGGTTCTACTTCCCCAGTCCCAATCCCTCGATACAGGCCGCTCCCGCGTGTTACGTCACTGGACAGGGCAACAACAACTGAACCGCTCAAGTACGCCAATATATGTAACTAGCTCGTACCTATGATTTCGTACCCGTGGATTAAGAATTTTTTGCCAGAATTGAATATAAAAAGTTGTTGGTAACGAAGGATTGGACCCAAACAACACCGAGTCGGCATAATATGACAGGAAAGCTATCACTATATCAATCTACCGTCGAACCAGTCTCTTGAAGAGAATCAGTTTCCAACATATTTCTGTCACCATTCGATAAGGTCTCAAAATTTCGTGACACAACTATTAAACATACCGGAGAAAATGTCCTGTGCCCTTCATACAGATTTTCTTGTCAAATTCCATCAACATCGATATAGCCATTTGGTCGTCAAAACGTAGCAAAAAGACAGAGACTTACTTCCGTATTTATAGTATTATTACTGCGGTTCACACACACACACACACACACACACACACACACACACACACACACTCTCTCTCTCTCTCTCTCTCTCTCTCTCTGACTGCAAACAACATTATAAAGTAAAAAAGTGCACACCTACAGCATTGCAAGACTACCTACGATTTGCCTCGCATTGCACTCCTAACTTTGTGATATCTACAGTTTAACGTTCAATCCGAATAACCTACGGCCCAGGTGTGACTCTTACGATCAAAAACATTTTTTTAAAAATCTTAGCCTCCATGGAGATTTGAACCGGAGACCACGCCTCAAACATTTGCAGGCAAGCGCTTTAACCACTGAGCTGTCTGACCGATACACGGAAAAAGCAGTATACAGACGTCCATATCCAACGCGTCTGTCTATCGCCATTCAGTAGTATTTCGAAATTATGAGACAAGATGTATTATTTATACAGATAATTTTTCAACCAAATGTAGACAGTATTTTTCTCCTTGTTTCAAAGGATAAGTGTGTAAAGTTTCATCGAGATAGGATGAAAACTGTGGATTTGTATGAAGAACAAACAAACAAACATACATACATACATACATACATCTTTATATATGTAATCATATATACGCGTAAGACCTAGTGTTGAAACAGAAAAAAAACAATTTCTTTTCAGCTTTGTGAAAAAATACCTAGCACCCTTGTTTTTTCTCTAAATTTGGTTTTTATTCTAAATTTGGTTATTTTTTCAGAAAACAATAAATTTGATAAATTATAGTTTTATTTAAGGAACTTAAATTTCACAAGTGTGTTTTAAATCTTAGTGAATCATGTAATGTCTTACATAATGATTCATAAATGTATCTATATAAGTAACATAATTTTAATCATCCTCTATGTCAGTACCACGTTCACTAGTATCTGCACTATCAACACTAGTTCGGTCGGTGTCGGAATTTTCTGTTTCTTCTTCTGTCTCCTCTAAATCCATAACTTCAGAAGTAGTTCTTGTATTGTTCGTAAAAGAAAACTTCGGTCAAAGTTGCCAATATTTTCGTAATTTTTTTTCCTACTGAACCAGAAAAATATAGTAGATTTAAAAATTAAGATAAGTACTTGGAACAAACTCTAAAACAGTCATATTAAACGATAACTGCCTTACAAATTTGTGATTTGGTAGTTGTGAAAAAAAACGTGTCCCAGAAAAACATGTTTTTTTTTTCAAGCCTGAAAAAACACGGTTTTCTTGCAACACTAGGATGACCAGAAACTAAGGTTACAAAAACTGTAGTGAAACGTTTGCATTTTAATTCATACAACCAGTACAGCCAACTGAGAGTACATTAATTAGGTTATTTTTCGACATATTGCTTTAGGCACGTGTCGTTTCGTGCAATGAGTTTGAATGTTTCCTCCTGGTAAACATCCTGTTCTTGCATGTTCAGCCAAGTATTTCACCTCCTCGTCTGAAGCGAATCATTGGCCTCCTAGGTGACCTAATTATTTCCGTCCATTTTCCCCCAACAATCCTCTCCTGGCTATAATCATACTGTCGTCGAGAACCCATTAAAAAAATGCAAAAAATACCTATTTGATGTTTACATCCGTGGAGTCCCCGATAAATATGTTTTCAGCATTCAGTTGTTTTTTCCCTTGCTAACCTAGAGAAATAATAATAGATAGTGCATTAAAGATGTTAGTGTTATTCGGTAGGTTACAAAGATTATTCTTGATAAGCTCTAGGAAGAACGTGATTCCCGATCCAGGCATCTTGATTTCAGTTTTCTACGTTTTACAGGAATCATACCAAGTGAATACCGGGATAGTTTTCTCTATTTCCATTCGTTTCTAGACGAACGAAGATGATTACAAGCCAACTTGATATTAGCGAGAATATGCACAATATAAAAGATTATTATTATTATTTGACTGCTTAACGTCTCTTAACAGCGAGGTGTTTAGAGACGGGAAAGGATGGGGGGCAAGGAATGGGAAGGAATTCATTTTGACGCAAGCATTCCGCCATTCACCTGGAGTGATTTGGGGAAACCATGGAAAACCAAAATCTGGATTCCCGGACGGGAATTCGAACCGCTGTCCTCCCGAATGCGAGGCCAGAACGCTATAATATCACCACGCTCGGTAATATAAAAGAAAATGACTACTTTGAACAATAAGGCTTAAAAATGCTGAGAGTGACGTATAAGTATAGCCCTTGCAACGTTCATTGCGACCTCTCTTTCATCACTGTATTGACGTATAATCTCCTGAGTCAAACTGACGGCGAAACCCAATTTACGAGGGACAGAGCAGGGCACCTGAACGATCTCCATAAACAAGGCTGGAGGCCTCCTTAATCGCCGGCGTTGTCAGGCAGGCGCTGTCCGTGATTGGTCGGACTGATAGCGATCTCGCCGGGCCCCGAACCCAGCGTCTCCCGGATGCGGACCGCGGCTGTGCACTCCATCACGACACGACACCTGGCCCTCCGCGATGTCCGTGACGTCACCGGCACGGCGAGAGGCGTCGGGTAATTAATAATTTTCCTCGCACGTCCGGCGACTGGCTCGTGTTATCTGTTCGGAGAGAGAATTCGCGCTGGCATCTTCTTCGCGCCGGGCAGATCGGTGGCGTGTCTAAGTGGCGGGCAAAATTGCTGTACGCCACATGTGAGAAGAACTTCTTCATTAGTTGTCTGTTGCGAATAACTGGAGTGAAAAAGAACCAAACTCTAATTGCCATGAACAAATTATCTCAGGAGGAAACTGGACTAAAAGCAGTAATGATGAAATTCAATAAAATTAAAAAAAAAAAAAAAAATGAGAGAGAGAGATTTGTTTTTATTTTCTTTCAAGTATTTTTACAACAGCCCGAAGAAATACAAAAAGTAGATAATTAGTGCGAAAAGAGCGTTCTTGAAAAACTGGAGGTGCTATAATATTTACAAGAAATAATATTCCAAATCCGTTATTACGAATCAAAAGAGTTTATGGAAATGAAGCTTTTCAGTGAAAGATTTTTACCAAAGGATTTGATGCTGTAATTAGTTTCATTCATGCTAATGGTTTATAGCAGGGGTGGCCAACCCAAATGATCTTGCGGACCACTTTGGAAATGCATCATAACTCCACGGGCCCCACATAAAATTATATAAACTCATATTAGATTTAGACCCACTAATGACTTTTTTTTGAGTGAATATAATTTAATTACTCTGCGAACTCATAACTGTAAACTCATAAATAAAACAAGCAATATATGTCATATAGTCGCGTGATAATTATTTTAAAATCAAAGTTAATTTTGTCTCATAATTTAGACAGTTAATTTTATAATAAGTTTATTTTATAATAAAATCAGGCTGCAAACCCTAGAAGTTTTGTTATCATTTATTCGCCGGGAAAGCCTGCATTCGCAGTTAATTTTTGGATATACGGATGCACGACGATGAAGATTTTCTGGATCATGTTGTTTTCAGTGATGAATCGACATTTCAGCTTAGTGGACATGTGAACACTCATAATGTGCGCATCTGGGGCTCAGAAAATCCTCACGAGATGGTGCAATTGCACCGAGACTCTCCTAAACTGAATGTGTTTTGCGCCACATCTGGGCGGAAAGTTTATGGCCTTTTTTCTTTGGAGAAACAGCTGTAACTGGTACTTCCTACCTTGATGCTCTACAACTATGGCTATTTTCCCAGTTGGTAAAAGACGAACCAAATTATTTCATTTGGTAGCAGGATGGTGCACCGCCTCACTGGCATAACGAAGTACGCGATTGGTTGAACGTCACTGTACCCGACCGCTGTTAGATTGGCCGCAAAGGGCCCAAAGACAGAGCTTGTTTCGCATGGCCTCCACGCTCTCCCGGTCTGTCGCCATGTGATTTCCACCTGTGGGGGTACATAAAGGATCGTATGTATGTGCCACCACTACCAGCTGACGTACCCGACCTAAGAAACAGGATTGAGGCAGCTGTTGCAACAAGTACACCACAAACAGTAGTCAACGTTTGGGAAGAAATGGGCTATCGACTTGATGTGTGCCGTGTGACGAGTTGTGCTCACATTGAACACTTGTAGGTATAACTGGTTGAGTTGCTCTTTCATTTCGTGCATTAATTATAATTTTACGTTTTATGTAATAAATACTACAAAGCGTTAAAACCCCGATATTCATTTGAGGACACCCTGTATTTTTGTAAAGTGTGATGAATCTCGCGGGTTGGCCACCCCTTGTTCAGAGGCTCCTGAGATCCTTATGGTGGAGCTGGAGCACCGTATTCCCTTTGGAGGCTTGGGCGGAAGAGTGGTACTAACACGTTCGATGCTATTCAGCGGCCTTTCTTTACACCCAAGGAGCGTCATTGGGAAGAAGGTTGGTGGAGATGAGCACTGAACAGCTGTCCATTTAATAGGAAACTATTATGACCTGGTTAACTTATTAAAATAATATACAATGAAAACTGTGAACTGTAAAAACACCCAAAAATTATGTTATATGAGTATTATTCAAGAAGAAAGATAATTGAGGACCAAAAGATGGCTATATGGCACGGAAAAGTAGAGGGTTGTGTACCTACTGGCCTCACGTACTCCTTAACTGGAGAATTAGGTTTCTCGATTCTGATCTCCATATCCCGATAATTTTAACCGAAGGGATAGCTGTTATTTTCTCATGCGTGCTGTGATTATTGCAAGGTGTGGGTGTCACTAGATAGCTACACGAGAGATTCAAACAGTCAGCGTTGTACTGTCATCCCACACACGACAGAAAAAAAAAATTAGAATTAAGATGCCCTGAAGAGTTTAAGACGTTTATATTAACTGACCGTACCATAAAATGCTACGTTTGAATGCGCGTCTGATTCTTTTCATTTGTGTTATAATCTTTGCTGCCCCGGGTGAAAGTTTTTGTAGTTATACGTTTGTCTATGATTACACTTCAGTGAGCTTCCTGCATCGTCAGTGTAATTAATTACATCTGCAGTAAGATTTGTGAAGTTCTTATGTCTTTCATAATTAGAGTTTTTTTTAGCAAAAAGAAATTAATTGTTACGAATACAAAGCATTAAATTAAATACGAGTATATTTTTTTTTTCCTTGCAGCGTTACCTTGTCAGGTACTGGAATGTAGTTATGTTCAACAACACGCATCTCTGAATTCTTCATATCTGAGGATCAGAAATTTCGTTAGACACTTACTACTCCTGACCTTTCGGATATGAAAGTGAGATTTTATGTTTGTGGAATATATCGAGCTTTTACAGCGAAAATCGAGAGGTCTGGTGGTTCAGTGATTAAGGTGTATTACTGGGGATTGAAAGAGCCCAGGTTCAAATCTCTTTCTCGACCCTACCTTCAGCTCTGGTACAGCTTACTGTGTAACGTGAAATACGCCAGAACGCTTCCGTGGTTCGTTGAACTGTAGATCTACTGTACCCGATAGGATTACCGTGTTAGGTTAAGGTGACAGCGACTGGGATGGAAGGCGCAGCCTGTCACTAGGTCATTACGACCACACGGGATCATTATTACTACGGCAAACAGCTACGGTGCAATGGTCATAATTTGGTATAGTGCAAACCTAATTTAAAAAGTAAATAGAAAACAAGTGATGCGGCAGGTGGTACAGAAAACGCACCACTAGAGAGCAGTGGAAGCAACACTTAGATTTAATCACTCATTCAATTAAATTTGCATGTAATCGTATTACACCACAGCATTTCGTCTCATAACATGGAATCATTTATATTTCTCCCTGGTGACAAATAATGTGCATATAAAACATTATTCACAGTCTTAGCTTGTTTAAGGACTTTGACAAGGAACTGAAGACAATGTTTCTCGCCCCGAACAGACATTAAAGTCTAAAGGACTGAAATATTAGGCGAGCACTGTGAACCCGGTGGTTGTGTCTGAAATTAGGAAACCGGATTTCGAAGCGTAGAAATGAATACGAAAGATACCCACAGTACATGAAAGGCAACGTTTGTACCCGTGATATACGTCCTACGTGCAACGGATACTGAGCAAAAAACCGTATAAACATAATTTACCGATAGCATTTATCTGCGCGCTGTCTTGTTTATATGGCAGTAATGCTCAAAGCCTCGTATGCTTGCGCAGTGTGAAACGATATTAAAGTGATGACGTAATGGGGAAGTCTGTTAGTAACCAGTTTTTGCACTTATACGCTGCGAGGGACGCCGTTTGTTTGTTACACAGTGTCTAGTACAAATTTCTTTCTCAGTCTTCTAATAGATTCAAGGAATCGTCGTTCGGTTATGTTTCAGATAAGGAAGAAACATGACTCGTGTTTGCAGTCACGCGTGGATGAAGCGAACATACTGACGGAAAGAAAACTGCGTGATTTATCCAACTTACAAAAGCATCACGGCAGTACTGATCATTCCTATATAAACCTGGAAATACGTTCCGGTCTCAGTTTCTACACCATTCAGCAGAATTACAGAACTAACTACGGAGATTACCATTCAGAACTGCGTTTGTGTGTATATTCAGCAGTTCACAACAAAAATCAGGATGAATTATCTTTCTAACATCCTCTTCTATTGCTTAATTACACATGTTCGGAATGTACCATTCAGTCCGTTACCACTATCTTGTTTCTGAAAATAATAATGTATGTCCTACCATTTCTAGAAGATATTCAATCTCTGAGCATGTTGGATGAGCGGTAACTCTTAGGCTGGGAATTCAATACTTGTCCAGAAATCTATTTTTCGCTTTTCCATGGCTTCCTGAAATTATTCCAACCGAATGCCGAGGCGGTTCCTCTTTTACCTTGTCCCCATCCTCCCTCTGGCTCTAATGACCTGGTTGTCGACGAGCCGTAAATCCAAAAATAGATTCCTTCAAAAGGACGTGGCATGAAGCCCTCTCGTTTCTTGCCCACAATGCTCTCCCTAACGACCTCGACATCGACGAAGCGAAAGGACCTAAGAAAAAAAACATATTCAATTGACTGTGAGAACTGAATCTTTTCCGGCGAACAGATGACAAAAATTCTTCTATGGTATTGACACTGCGACAGGAAGTCACCGACAGTGTCAACTTCGACCTTTTCGCCTGAAGAAGACAACAGGGGTTGTTGTCGAAACGTCACACATGGAAGAACTGATCCGGTAGAACACACGAGAAGAATTTTTGTCATATTCAATTGACTGTCAAGCGGTAAATAATGCCGTCTTCCTTTTAGCAAGATAGAAACATATAACATGCGACTACATCATATCATCATATGGTCACACTAATTTTACAGGTTGAAGATAAAAGTGTTCTGCACTTAAAATTTACTGATGAACACAGGACAATGCTCAAGGAATATATATATATCTTATTTTCATAATACGCAAGAAATTTTTCAAGTCACTGCAACAATGAAGAATTAATCTATCTACCTTTATATCTATAAAACGAAAACCGGATATATTTGTGCCAAGAAAACTAGAAATCTACTGCGAAGATTTCGACGACGTTTTCACCGTTTTAAAGCTTAGAATATCAACTCAGTTGTTTGGCATGTCTAATGCTTCTACGTTACATAATACCGGAATATTTAATGAAATTCTGAACGTATGGTGAGGAATACCACAGATTTAATCACTAGATGCAGCATGCTTCGCACTAAACACACAGTTACAACGTCTTTGACCATAGCCTTTAATGAAAGCAACAAGATAACTTTACAATAATAACTATTTTGCACATCAAACAATCCTTGACGTATTCTTTCCTTTAACTCGGGATATTCAGTTTTTAAACGACATAGATAGCCGTAACTTGAAGTAATCTTTCCTTTAATTCGGGATATTCAATTTTTAAACGCCATAGACAGCCGTAAAAATAACAGAGATTTTCTTTAACCACGATCTCTGGAAGTAGGTTTACAACTAAATTGTCTCTGGCCATCAGCATTAGTCATCTGTTTGAATAAAATCATTTATTTATGATAATATTATTCTGGATTCACTTTTAATATTTGTATAAAACGCTAAGTCTGCGGAGTTAAAGTATCTGGCGTTTCGAACAAAAAGTATATCCATTCATTTCGCAATTGAATCAAATATGACTTTCTAACATAATCTAGCGTTGTTTAGTAATGTAGTAATAGAATTTCATAACAAAATTAATGAAGCTTGGTACACATGAATCTTTTCGGACGAATGTACTGTACGTGCAAATAAACTTCAACTCACACGTTTCTTAGTAGGGGGCGTGTGAACCCGGGTGTGCTTTAATTCCGAAATAAAGTTTTCGTGAATTTTATGAATCTTTGTACAAATGTTTCTCATTGTGGAAATAAAAATAGCGTACGGGTAAATCTACGCCAATTGTACAAGGCAACGCCGGGAACTCCGCTAGTAGATTAATAAATATAAATAATGATTACTGAAGGAAGTAAACCGGATTTTTACGTAAAGCACATTGTCGCTATCGAAATACAAATTCCTGCTACAACTTCCTTTGAGGCTTCTCTGTGGTTCATGTTTGAAAGGCGATGCAGGGAGTTTCAGTTGTGGTGTACAATAAACAGCGCATTTTATTAGGATACAAGAAGTATTGTAAGAAGTTATGTTGCACAACAGCTATTGGTCATCTCTACATAGCGAGGTTTCAGAATCATTTGTTTGCTTAGAATTGAGATTTTTTTATCGCTTTTCTTTTCCTTCTTCGAGCTTCAACGTTCTGTTTGCAACTAATATCATCAAAGGTCTTAAGCTAACAGAGAGAAGGGAGTGCCCCTGCCTATCTGCGAACTCTGTGGACATTGTCCCAAAGCATGAAGTGATCTTTTGTTTGTCAAACGTATACCTCCTGAAAAGGTGTCAGTAAGGTCCCACACAGCCGATTCAGTCCGTAATGGGCAAAGCCATCACCTAAGTGGAGAAAACCGGCAATATTGAATCCAGAACTGTCAAATTGGTGGTTTCAGAAAATATCACACAGCAGATAGATAGTGTGTATAAAACGATCTCGTCTCACATTGAAGGCTATTAGCAGAGGCCGGCTGTGAGCACGCCCGTAAATTTGTGCCGGCTGAGACCACAATTGTGCGCGAGTTCCGCCGGCGGACGGTTATGGCGGCTATTAAGCGGAAACGCGCAGTTGTAACACCTTAAAAGGCCGTTTGCTGAAGGGACGAGGCATCAGTCATCTCTGAGAGCCGCCGCGCCGGAGAAAAATTGCCCCAGCAGACATCTTGCCCGCGGCTTGATACGTCCGACCACTCTCCGCGTGATTTACATAGTTGTTTCCGAGCCTCCGCTGCAGGAGCTCCTACCGCCTTGGCCACTGTGCGGTCCGTATCTACTGCTGCCTCTGTCACTTTGTGCCGTAGCCTACATACCCTACCCCTACACGATTTTTCTTACTAAACCACGATATGCAGATACTTATGTATCTTAGAAATTTACACCTAATTTTCGTATGCTACCTAAATATAGTTTAGGGGGTTTCCATTAATTACGTGAAGTGAAATGGGGGGGAGGGGTGGCCAGCGAAATCTTACACGGTTTTTGAAATTCTTGAAGGCCAATAGAGCTAAAAAAAAGTGTCTACAAATGACTTGGAAATCGACTTTAAGGGGGGTAAAAAAAGGTCTAAAAAGACTACGATGTCGATTAGCAGGGGGGGGGGGGCTGTTTCGGTCAAAATCTCAAGTCATCGTAATGTGGAGGGGGGCCGACCAGATCTCACCAAATCTCATCAAAAAAAGGGGAGGGGGTCCGAATTCCCGGAAAACACATTACGTAATTAATGGACACTCCCTTAGGGAACTTTCTAAAAAAAAAAAAAACGGCTTGTAGTGTCTACCGCACTGAAAGTTTCAATGGAGTATTATGATGGCCTTCTGTCCCTTTCCTCTTTGACAGGATTAAACTCTTTTAAATGAATGATACACGCACGATGATACTACTTGAGCCAGCAGTGTGGGTTATTGAGACAATTAGGTTTCTGTAGCATTTTTGTACTATCCCTCACAAAGGATAAGTAACTGAGGAAAAATACTCCATCTAACTATTCCTTCTCATAAAGCTTCTAATCCTCTGGTTACTTTTTCTGAGCATATAAATTTATACATATACATATGTATATACAAACAAAATCTTTGCAGACCCGAAGCTGCAACGAAGTATTTTACTGCTCTACAGAATTTACATCTTCATAACCCGTGTAAAGGCCCGTTCCCAAGATCCCTTGTAACGAAGGCGAGACGGGACGGGACGGGACGAATACTCAACCACACGCCAAGGGAACAGGGCAGCCTCTGCTAGGGGAGAGCTACCCACTCTGAGTCGGTAAACACCACAGGCGTGCGTAGTGGAGCGCTGTTGCCATCGGTTTTCAGCAGCGGTGCGCACCCCTTCTGTTGCTGTAAAGTGCTCTGTGCCAAACGACACTAGGCAACGTGGTGCGGAGGTGGCGGCAAGGTAAGCTAGGACTAACCTGCGGCCCGCGGTCGTCCCTACACTTTGGCTAATGAGGTCCCGTCTCGTCTCTCCTTCGTTACAATATCGTGGGAACGCGCCTTAAAAAACTGTAACTTCCGTATTCGTATGTGTTGGATACCCTGAAAAACTTGCAGAATCCAAACGGCTCGATACTATGAATAGATTAAGCCCTGACCCTTAAAACTAAAGTTGTAAATATATCTACATATTTTGAATCAATTATGTGCTACTTTTGACTTTAGAGACACAAGATAAACACAGTCCTTACGAAAGCGCCACAGAATTTATTCCTAGACCGTGCTGGGATTCTCTGGTTGACAGACGACGTGGGTTTCGTTTGAACTTATTGGTGAACATGCGTAAGCCTGCATTCATTTATGAGAGCGATGAAATACTCCATCCACCAACCTATTTGCCCCACTGATGCTTATATGAATTCTTTCTTCCCTCGTGCATTCGGGATTGGAATTAACAGAGTAGACATTAGTTTTGATGCAAATCACCTTCTGCTACCCACAATTTTGTGAATTACATAGTATATATGTAGATTTAGAAACAATTGTAAACTTGGACACATACATTTATCCTTATATCTTCATCTTGTTAGTCGTTTAACTTTTTTATCTCCTGGATTGAAGCGTCGGATATTTAATTTCATTTAAACCAAAAATTTTGGCACTTACTCTGCCACCGTCTAAAATAAATTAGATATTTTTTGCACACTGCCTTTACAGTGCTATTAAAATATGTGCACCACAAAAGAAAAAAATCTTTTACACACCTGTTTCCCCAAAAGCGCCTTTTTTTTAGTATTTCTTTATGGTTTTACGATTGTTGTCACATAACGAGGAGAAAGCATTTATCCCTTTCCTTAGAAAGTAATAGGGCAATTCCACCAAAAGATTTGGAAAAATCAAGGATGAGCAGATCGGGAATCGAAGCCCGCTACTCCAAAACCCCAGGTCGTGTTAAGTAACCGTTGGTCAACACATTCGGTCATCCCAATAATACTCACCCCCATTCTATCTTTGGCAGAAGTCAACTTCTTGATGTTCCTATTGTATCTCTGGAATCAGGTTCACGCTTGCACTCTGCTGTGGTAACGAGTCGTTGAGATATCAGCAGGATCCCTTGCCAAGTATGTCTTCTTTTTTCTTCTAAGCGCGACGAAAGGCAGTCCATCAGGATCGCCGCCAGTACTGCCGCTTAGCCGACGTTAAAAGTCGATCGCTGGAGCATCCTGCATCGCAATTAGATTATTCGTGGTCAATTACATCATCTGTCGGATGTAGAAATCGCATTCTGGACGTGGAGTCGATCGGTCTGCGAGCTGGCGTCCCAATTGCCCGCACGAGCACTGCCGGGGAATGCCGAACGTCGATTGAATGTAGATGAGGAACAGCTTACCACCAGGCCGGCAGCTACGCCTTCAACTGATCTAAGTCGACTTCACGAGTTTGTTCGTATCGCTGTTGGGATTGCTCTTGGGATTCAAGAGTCGCACCATGACTGACTTTATCACAGGTCACCACCCCTATTAAATGTAGTGTTGCGATATATTCTTGTCAAATCTGCACACTTTGAGATTGCAAACCATATTGCTGCTGTGTTTTCAGTGATGGTATTCTTCCCCGCGAGAGGCGCAAGTGTTTAGAGACGAGTTACTGAGCATGGTAGCTGAACGATATCACTCGGGCCTGAGGCAGGTCTAAACCTCTGTCCGGTCAACCAGATTTCGGTTTTGCATGGTTTCCGAAATCGCTATAGGCGAATGCAATGATGGTTTCTTCAAAAAGCCATGACCGACTTCCTTCTCGTTCATTCTACCCAATCATCTCCCCGGCCTCTAATGACCTCGACGTTTACGAGGTGTAAAGCTCTAAGAAAAAAATGGGACGAGTCGCTGCCTTTCCTCTTCGAACAGAAGACTATGAAGTGATAACAAGGTTTATTTTCGCTTGATACTCCAAAAATGGAAAAATGCATTATCGTCGTTCTAAATAAAATTTAAAAAAATCACACCACCGTGGTGTTACCATGCAAAAACTACAAACACAACGAAGTTACGCATCAAGCTAATACAATTTCTATCGCAATGGTAATCTTCGTCCTCGAACGCCCTTACAAACACGGAATGAATGTTCAGTTGCCCGCAGTAATTCACATACTCAAACAATAATTTTCTTCTTAATATCAGATTATTTTATTTACACGGTCTCTTCTGCGATATACGTCTATTTATCTGGGTTGAGTATCGAACATATCAGCAGACCGTCAAAAGCTTGAATGAGAATAACTGCCGAATTCGAAAATATTCCATTTTGAAAAAAAAAAAAAAACTAGTTTTACGACTGTATACCTGGTGGGTGAGCGGTACCAGTTGGGTCTCGCATTCGGGAGTACCTGGCTTAGATCCCTGGTGGAGCCACCCAGACATCAATTTTCCAAGTCACTCCAGCAGAATGCTGGCTTGGATGGGACCTCCACAAATATAACCATGAATTTCGTTCCCGTTATTTTCCAATATTCCTGCCTCTAATGACCTCTTCATGGACGAAGAACAAAGCCCCAATCAGAAAATTTTTCGATTTGCATGTCTTGTCGTACTGTTTTTTTTTTTTTTTTTTCAGTTTTTTTTTAGGTAAAATCAGAATTTTTTTTTTAACAAAAAAATATTTTTGTTGTATTCACTAGATTTATGCAGCTCATTCAATAGAAAGAAAAATTTATTGTGCGGAAGGCTGGATAAAACCTGAGGAAAAATCTAGCTAAATGTTTTGTATGGAATGTAGGACTATATGGGGCAGAAACATGGGCGCTATGCAAAGAAGATGTAAAGAGGTTGAAAGCTTTGAAAATGTAGATATGGAGGAGGATGGAGAAAATAAGTTGGAAAGACAAAGTAAGGAATGGTGAAGTGTTGGAACGAGTATGAGAAGGAGGTTCCCTTATAAAAACAATAAGGAACAGAAAAAGGAACTGGATTGGTCATGTGTTAAGGAATGGGTGCCTGCTTAAAACTGCTCTGGAGGGGATTGTAAACGGAGGGAAAAGAAGAGGTCGGCGAAGGAAGAAAATGATTGATGACATCGTGGAAAATGGGAAATATATAGAGACTAGGAGAATAGCGGAACAAAGGTAGGCTTGGAAGGCTGTCGCCGTGAATGGACATGCTGAATAGCAGAAAACCCTTGATGATGATGATGATCCAGTTCTGTTTATGATAAAATGACAAGGTTTGAGAAGTGGAGTATTTTTATTTCATGTGAGTGGTTCTCAGCATATCGGACGCACAGTGGGCCAGGCAGGCGACTGGTGAGCGGTGCGGGCTCTCCCGGGAGGACCAATTAGGGCCCACTTCCTGGAGCCTCGTTAAGCGGCCGGCGTCTGCATTCTGTCCGCTGCCTACTTCCTCCTTACACTTTCCCTGCCTCCGCCTAATCACGACGCTAAGCAAACAACCGACGATTAATTACAGCGGAATGGGCGAACGTGTGTAGCTCCGGGGGAGATCCACTAGGGCATGGTTACTCAACCTGAGGATCACTAAAACGTTAAAGGCAATTCTACGCACCGCTAACTTAGATGCAGCTAATTTTTTACCTACATGTATACTATTAAGCAGCCCTATTAATTTTTATAGGGTCGTTTCGCGGTCTCTTAAAACCTACATCTACGATAAACCACTCATAAAATAAATCATTGACTTAATCCTTAAAAAAAAATACGCTCTCTTTGAAGTGAACTAGAATATTTTTTTTTTTTCTTATGACTTTACGCCTCGTCGACTTCGAGGTCATTAGAGGCGGGATTGTACTGGGGACAATGAACGGAAGGGAATTCGACCATGGCCTTTTGAAGGAAGCATCCCGGTATTCTCCTGTAGTGATTTGGGGAAACCATGGAAAACCCAAATCTGGATGCCCGGGCAGGGATTCGAAACGGCGTCCTCCCGAATGCGAGGTCAGAACGTTATCCCCTTAACCACCAAGCTCGGTTCAACTAGATTCGTATTTAGTTATAGTAACTATGTAATCACATCCTCATTCCTGTAAATACACTTTTCTGCCTATTGCTTGAAATATTCATGGCTTTTACAAAATTCGATTTATAAGCTTATACTCTCCTACAGGCTTATACATTACGCATACAGTACCCATTTTATGTGAAAAAGTTTTAACTAATTTTTTTTGTGATATGTTTAATTAAATTAGAATTATATTTTTAATATTCTGCCATTGGATCACAGACAGGTTGAGAAACACTGATGTTGAGCATGAAGACGGCGATAAATCGAAACTGCACTTCCGTTTATTATACAAAGTAACAGTGATATTTAGCGCATTTAGTTGGCCGTAGTTTTTACTGTTGCTCAAATCAGATTTCAGTATTCGTCTCCCGTAAAAATGTATCCAGAATATATTTGCAGTTCGTTGTTGGTTTCTTATCAAACCGGAAAGGTCCGCACATTATTAAGATCTGAGGAAACGTTGTCCAAATGAAAACCCTTCCCCTAAGGCTCCTAAGCAATCTATTATCCTCTTTCTATGCTTTCCGAAATTATTTGTTCTCCTTAAAGTTTTTCTTGTTTTCCCCTCAACAATTCCATTTAGCATAGAATGAAATTGTTCACTAAAGAGACCTTTACTTCTTGATTTACCTCGTATCATTACTATCCACTCTAGCACTCACAACTGACTGTTGCCATATTTCGAAAAACTGACGTTCAATTTTCTTCGTAAAAAATGTATTTTCGGGAGAGATTTAACTATATAAGTCTGAAATGTAAACTCCAATCGTTCAACTCCTCGCCATGTCCTGAATGGTGGCACTACCACACAGTGGCGTAGCTAGGTCAACAAGGGCCCCGGTGCAAAAATTATTTTGGGCCCTGAGGCCAGATGGGTGACCTTTTTTTTTTATGGCCCCCTCAGAAGACTTGGTAAAGCTAAAATAAAAAGTTGCCCATCAGGCTAGGGCGCCTCAGCTGCGCTTGGGGCCCCCGGTGCACTGCACCGCCTAGCCCTATGGTAGCTACCCCCTATTACCACATAGTGATAGAATCTCTTCATAGTATGCCGTCCAAGCTTGTACACTATCCCCACCACCTGCGTTACATGTCACAAACACATTGTCGCGTAACCGTTGTGATTTGGTTCGACTTATAACTAATGATTTGTGAACTGATTATAACTATTAAATAATTCAGTCCTTTTGTTTCAAACCTTTTTAAGTTTATTGTCTCTTATTGTAATGCTCCAGGAACTACATTGCAACTGGGTAATCTCCAAAGATGCAAAGTTTATTTCGGCAAAGATAATTCCAAGCAACCGATCTATACATCTACGACGTTAGCCTCAATCCCTTGATTTTTTTTCTGTCTCCATAGCAACCTGCACTGTCTTATTCTTTTTTTTCTAAGAAGAAATATTATCAATTTTAGTCCACGCTCAAGGATCAAAATATCATGTTATTTTTTTAATATTATTTTTATGTCACAACATCGCAGAGCCGCGTGGGTGAACAGTAACTCTCAAGCGTGGCATTCGGGAGGGCGCGGTTTCGAATCCCCATTAGGTCATTCAGATTTCGTTTGAAAATTGTTTCTGAATGCCGGGATGGTTCCTTCAAAAAGCCATAGCCGAATTCCTTCCAGTCCCTTCTCTCCTATCCTCCCTAATGACCCTAACGTTGACGAAGATAAATGCACTGAGTAAAAAAAAAAAATCACATTTGGTTTCCGTTTAATTAGTACCACCATGTCTTACCCATCGATACTTATTTCCGAAAGATATCTCTTTGGGTAAGCAGCGACTATTCAAAAAACTGTATTGCAAAAGATGTTTAGATCACGTATCTGCCACAATAGGCAATCTTGATTGTTGTATGCAATTCACCGCAGTTCTTACATCCTTTCCTTGGTTCAAACCAATAGATATACTTGATTTGTAATCACTCGATTTTTCATCTGAACTGGAGTTTTTTATTTACTTCCTGTATCATCTCGATCTGCCACTGCACGTACTGGTGCTGACCATTCTACTGTTCGCTCTCAGTTGAAGGGAGTTTACGCCATTTTTACGCCCACGACAGCCGCGGTGTTGGAAGGTTAACGGAGGCCGACTTGTGGCGTGTTGGAGCTGTTGTGTGAAGGAGTGGGTCTGAGGAACTTCCTGTCACGCAGCTTCGTTCCGTTCTTGTTAGCGAGCTGCTCACAGTCGCAAGTTTCTCACGCCAGCTTCCTCCTCCTCTGTAAATTCGTCATTTTACGAAAATGGTCGAAGATGGCTCCGGAGATGCCAGCGTAGTCGCAAACAGTTCCTGTTGATTCATTTATTTTCTCTGAGAGGCGACGCGATGTATTTAATGCAGAAACTTGTAAGCAACTGGCATTTAGCGGTGCGCAAGATGAGACCCACACATGAAATATGCCTCAGCGGTTGGTTCCGTTGCTTTCCTACCAGTGAGACTCGTTCCGTGACCTTTTTTCCTTGTACGGGTGTCGCTTACAAACACCAACGCTTGCTTTGGGGACACCAACTACTGGAAACTGTCATGTCGTCCAGGAGAAGACTGATATGTGACTGCTTTCATTATTACCTGTAATTAATTTCAGGAAAACAGGTATGCATAATGTGTCCATTTACGTGAGAAAACTCCACTGGAATTAAAAAGGCTGCGTTCAAAGTAATTCCACGCAGCCCTGAATCCACTCTCAACGCGCAACAGGTGTTCCTGATGGACTAAATTAAGTCGGCTCGGGTTTCACTCCCTGGGACAAAAGCGAAGCAAACTGAAACAGGTGGGTCGGGTGTTGTAAGGACATCATAAATCGAGACGATTTAAATAATGATTGCTGGTCCTTGTTACCAGTCCGCATAGCTAAGAAAGGAGAAATTATGAATTAGGCTACACCTGTTTTGAATTGTTTGCAGTGCTAATTTGAAGCTGGATCTGAACTATAACAAATGTAATCCAAATCTGTATTTTTCTTGCAAATGAAAAGACTAGCTTTAATAGATGACTGAAATAATTTCAGTAGCGTAAGGCTTTCGTACAAGATATTTAAAGAGTTTTTCAACAGTAAAATTAGAAAGCTGTTCCCTGTCTAAATCTAAATGTGTTAAATAAAGGAATATGACCTGTTAAAATTCAGATTTCTCTGACGACTTTAAATTTCACTGTCCACCAACATTAAACGTTTCCTCTTGTTTGGCCTCTTGTTATATTTTCGTAAAAATACATAATTAAATAAATAAAAACCATTTACTCCAGCAGCGAGTGATTCACAGAATATATTCTAAGACAGATAACTTATTGGTCTCACAGATAATTATGGTTTCTACTGATTATGAAGAACTGGTGACATGAAAGGAGGGTGGGATAGAAGCAACGGGTTACACAAACCGTCTTTTATAGTTTTTGCAGTCACACTACTGAAAAATTACAATGTCATTGAAAATCTAGGGCCGAGCAGGTAACTGCTTGACAGAGCTTCTACATACATTGTTGTACAGTATGAAACGCTGCAGCTGCTTTCCACTTTGCGACAAGAGGAAACTGGATAGACAATAATGATGGAGACAGCAAGGAGAAATCACATCGCCCAATTTTTCATAACAGTTATTTCATGATAACTGCCTTCTACTGAGACATCGGGTATAGCACGCTCTTTTGATGATTTTTCTCTTTGCTAGCGCTTTACAATTCATCGACGCCGAGAAATTAGAACAAGGAACAATAAGGAATTCGGCCATATTGTTTTGAAGGAGCAATCCCGGCACAAGCATGGGAAGAACGAAAAACCGATGACACGACCGGGGATCAAACCAGCCAAACTAACCGTTCATCCAAAATACTTGTTTTGGTTTTAGATTCTCTTCGAATTATCACAAGGGTGATATAAATAAAACCAAGAAAATTTCGGAGTTCTTGACTATGATAGCAGCGGTGCACCTTAATTAAAGGATGCACAATCCAGTACTCGCCACTTAAAATATACTGAAACACGGTAGCATGTGTAAATAACAACACTCATATCAGCTACCATCAAACAAAAATGCTGCTGAGGTGGAAATGGAAATAAATCATATATATTATTTCTATAAGGTTTTTTTTGTCACAAGCCATTATCTCCCTTCATATTTGACCGAAATCGATAAATGAGGTATAATTTTATAGATTAAGATATCCGCTTGAATCATATCTTATTTTAAGAAAGTAACTTTTTCAAATTCAACCCTTAAAGGGCAAAAAAGGCAATATTTCTAAAATGCAATTTTTTTGTGTCACGAGCCATTTATTTCCCTGGATACCAAACCGAAATCGACAAATGAGGTATCATTTTAAAGATTAAGATCTCCAATTTGGTGATATTATATATTAGGACAGGAATTATTCGGAATTCGACCCTTATTTGAGGGTAAAAGTATCAATATTTCTACAAAGCGTTTTTGTGTAGCGAGCCATTTATCTCGCTTATTATCTAACCGATATAGATAAATGGGGTATTATTTAGAAGAGTAAGGTCTCCCATCAGGCAACATTATAAATTAAGAATATATATACTTTTTTGAATTTCCCTTTTTAGGGAAAAAGTAATAATTGTGAATGTCATGCACATGAGACAGTTCAAAGCCAAGCCAAGTAGCACATACCACAGAGATATTAATAAACTGCTTCACTGGGGTCAACTTTTGTTACGTACCTATTACACTAAACAAATAAACAATTGGAACAAATGAGGCGGTTCTTCTTTCATTCTATTACAAATCACCATCCTTACTATTCATAGTATTAGAGAAATTTTCGCATGGGCCATCTAGTATATTGCAAATAATGTGATCAAATATACGAAATGCAAAGAGATAGCCTATATCTAACATTATCACAGACATTAACAGATGTAATTCTGTGATGGTGTCTCTGGAGAGGTATAGAAACGTTTACGAACAATAAAAGGAAACAACAAACACGGTTGCATGTGACGAGCATACAGGTATGGAACAATTTTCTCTTCACCTGTGAAGGTAATGTAATAAGCAATCCAGCGATTCAGCTGTCATTCTCCGGCGCCCGCAAGACAAAGGAGCGAAGGCTGCGAGGTTCGGGGAAGCACATTCCTGGCCCGATGCCATAATCACGACAGGGAAGCCGTATCCTGAAACACTAAGTCACCGTGTTAAATGAGACGCAGGCGTCCAGGTGGCTGCAATGCGGTCCAGAAGACTGGCAAGTGCCTCTGTCCACCGGGGGACTGGAGGACTCGACTTCCGGACAAAGGGCAATCTCGTGCAAGCTGGCATTAATCAGGAAGGTGTCAGGCTTGTGTCATCTGTTCGTGAACTGTTGGGTTATAAACTTTTCTCATTCGCCCTCTTCCCATCGCCTGTGGGGGAAGTGGAGATATTAGCTGGCATCGCCCTTGGAGACATAACGGCGGGAAGTTACCACTAGCGTGACAAGGCTTAAAGAGTGAGCGAAGACGCCAGACACCCTCAACATGGCTATACACACGCGCCATTGACACCAAAGTCCCGATCAAGCTTCCCGCGGACTTCAAAACCACTAAATGGAGCACCGAGCAATGAAAGAACATTGGCTCGGGACAAGAGAGTGCAACATGATTTCGAGTGGATCAAGCCAAAAGAGGGTCAACCACCTAGATCTGAACAACCATGGCCCACATGGAAGTCGTTAAACAGCCTTCGAGATGGAGTTGGCCGTTACAAATATACTCTTTCCACTTGGTGATACCCGGGAGAACAGCCAGATACCACATGTTCGTGCGGGGAGAGAGAAATCATGGTACATCTGCTGCCTTGTCCACAAATCGGAATGAATGTATCCCAATTTGAACTCCAATCAGCTACTGACAAAGCCATCGAATTGGCGGAAAAACTACCACTTACATGATGCTGTCATCGACACGGGTAGAAGAGGCAGAAGACTCGCCCTCTTCAAAGTAATCTTGTCCAGTTTCTTCTCCAGACATGGAGTTTCAGCTATGGAATTTTTTTTTCTCGACTTTTGTTTTTTGGCATAAAAGTATCAGTAATTTTCAGCGCTTTGAAAATCGTCAGGTCAAATGATTTTTGTGTAAGCATTATAGAAGTGGCAACAAAAAAAAGTACTTGGTGGACGCACGTTGGTAGACATGAGCGTGTGCGTTAATACGTAATCGTGCCTAAAAAAAAAAAAAAAAATTATAACGGACAGAAATTTCTAGATGCTTTGGCAGGGACCCGAAATGATAATAAGCCCTCCTCCGCCGCAAGTGAAACGCCGTAGTCCCCACTCAACAGCATAAACTCTTTTATCCCTTGGCTGTCGAGTGATGTAATTGGAATTAGAGATATATTCTGAGTTGTAATGTCAAACTGTATCCCCCAATTCTTTTACCACCAATTTGCCTGGATTTTCCCCAATACAAGAGGTAGTCACGCACGTCAAAGTGTATGTTATTATTGTTAGACAAGCGATTCACTATGAATGTACACAGTCACTTTTTCTTTCTGGGTACTCTAATGATTTCACGGTACAGATTAAATGATGCTTTCGTAAGTCATAAATGATCTGACGATTTAGTTGGTAGCTGCACCATATTCTGCCTCTAATATACTTTCATCTTGTCAAACAATTCAGTAGTTTTTCAAAGATGTGTCGAATGATTAAAAGGACACTCTGTAAAACTTGCCGAAAATAAACTCAACAGTGACAATCTCAGCACTATTGTACTGTAGTGAAACTTAGGTCGTTAGTAAGAAGTCGAATACAACGTAAGACATTATGCTCCTAATACTTAAGTAATAAAGAAGAAATTTAAGATTGTTACCGTCAATGACAAAATAGAGGAATACAAAAAATAAATGGTACGCTAAGAATTAGTGACGAAAAAGTTCAAAAAACCGGATCTGAAGTATAGAAGAATAGATATAGGATCAGCCTAATCCGTGAATAAGAAGAATATGAATTAGCCTAGTCCAGTAATCCTGTTTCATAAGGGACACCAGCATGTAAAACTATTTATTATGTCTTCATAGCGTACTTTCCAGAAGTGAGAAAGCGGTTAAGAAACAGAATACCCCCGGAAAGCTAAATGTTGTATCTGTTACTCAGACGCGGTTATTTTATATTCGCTAGGTATGTATTTGCAGAAAGACAGTGGATATATTAGTCAGTTGAGGTACTTACGAGTTCACTACGGGGGCATCCATAAATTAAGTGAGGTGCGTTTCCGGATTTCCGCCCCCCCCCCTCTGGTGAGATCTGGTTCGTGAGAACCCCCCCCCCCCCCTGCCCTAGAAATCGACCTCGAAACTTTTTTAAAAAAATATCCCCCTACATCGACTTTAACGCAATTTGTATACTTTTTTTTTTTAAGAAAAAAGCTCTACAGTCCAAAAAATTTGTTCCAAAACCTACCATGAGATTTCCGTAGACTCACCCACCCTTGGTGAGATTTAGCCGGACCCCTCTCCCATTTTACCTCACGTAATTTGTGGATGTCTCCTAAGGCTGTCCAGTAAGATGGTACAAGTGCTACCCTACTGTAACGCCCCCCTCCCAAAAAAGGAAGAAAAGATGAGACGATTTCCCAAGCTCCACTTATAAAACTGATCAACAAATTCTCTCGTAAGTCTCATGAGTGTCGTTTTTTACTTTATTTCACGACTATCGACAGCTGGAAACTTGCTCTGACTTATATTCTGGCACTGATGTTGGCTGGAGCGTAATGTGAATCGTGGAGAGCGATCACAATGGACGGTGGCGTTCTCTCCCTGGCCGGGTACGTGCTCGCTTCTGCCGGACAGCGCTTTTCATGGTTACTCAATTAACCAACTCAACCGAAAGGCGGACGCCCACAAAAAAACAATGGCCACGAAATTACCGGAAAGTCGCCAAGTCACGGGAAGCGCGGCTTTTTCTCGGCCGTAGAAGGTCTCGGTCCAACAGTAGCGCACGTGTTCACCGACGAGCACGAACGACGAACACTTTTTCCCTTCACACCTTACTCTCTCTCAGATGCGTGTTTTCTGTCTCTCCATCCAGCCTCGTTACCGGATTATACCTTCCAACGAACACCAAAGCGTCGTAAGAAGGTTAAGCCTCTGTTAGTTCTACATTCCCATGACGGCTGAAGGTGATTTACTCAAAATATGTCCATTGTTACGAGGTATACAGTGACTTTCTTTACAGCCACTGTTCGTTTCTCTTTTAGTATACCCCAATTCCCAATCTAGAAAAGATCTGAGAAAAAAATTAGTCCTAATTATTTTTCATAACATGCTGGATTGGTTAATTTGTTAGTGGAGGGAACAGTGGAAGGTAAGAACTGTAGAGGAAGACAGAGATTAGAATATATGAAGCAGATAATTGATGACGTGGGTTGTAGGGGGTATGTAGAAATGAAGAGGTTAGCACAGGATAGGAAGGGATGGAGGATTGCATCAAACCAGTCCAAAGACTGACAACAGCAAAAACAAAAAAAAAACATCAGGTAGTTTAAAATTTCATACTTTAGGAAAATTGCACTTACTTTTCATATTTGAAGCTTTGTATTTCTCCCTGGTGGTGCCAACATTCGCAGACAATCTGGTGCTTCTGTCAGGGCTGTTTCAAATTAATGTATCCGCTTAATTTTCTGGTAAAAGTTACCCAGTGTACCGAAAACGAAGCCTATACATTAACTTGAAGTAGCCGCAACAAAATCCCCAGGTTGGGAGCAAAATGTTGGCATCGCCAGCAAGAAATATATAGCACCAAATCGAAAAGAAAAGTAAGTGAAATTCTAGTAGTTTGTTGTTACGGGTACCGGTGAATCATACATCAATTGAATACGATATTTACTACCATGTCCGAAAAGTTCTTGGCCTAGATCATTGCTGGAGATACGAACCGTTCTTAGTCGATGACAAATTACGGTACGTCTAGGTAGCTTATATTTGTCTACAGAAAATGATTGTCACAAAATTTCTGTGGAGTTTCTCATTCGCAGTCTGCCGCTAACATCGTCGTCTGTGCACGAGGCTTAGAACTTTTAGGATGTAGCACTAATGATTGGCAGTAAATCGCATACAAATACAAGGATGAGGGCACTTGACTTTTACCTCAGGTAAATCAAACTCTGTTTAAGCAATATACAGAATGATGGCTCTATCGTTCTGAATTAACGTTTAACTGTAGGTACCAGAGGTTACGAACTAGCCGTCCTACTTCGGAAGAATACAGCAACATTAGAATAGAATGCTAGATTTGTATTTTTATTTCGGGATTTCGAACGTTAACACAGCCAACAAAAAAAAAAAAAAAAAAATGGGTGATTATTCAGTATTTCATTCACAACTAAAGCGCTAGTAAAAATGACGCTATCAACCATATATTGTGCAGTCTGGTAGCTGATTGCTTAGTGCGTTTTCAAAATTCAGAGTCCCACCTCAAATCATGGTGCTTTGCCTAATCGCTGGCTCAGATAGCGGGCTAGTGGCTCAGTGGTTAAGGCATCTGACTGGAGATCGAAACGCCCCCGGTTCGAATCCCTGTCTCAGCGAGGATTTTCAAAGGCCCTTAACCTTATCTTCACCTCTGGCACAGTTTGGTTGTGTAATGCCAGGACACTTCCGTGGTTCGAATTCCATGTTAAACTATAGGTACCCTGTACCCGGTAGGATTGCCGGGTTAGGTTAAGATGGCTACGAATGGGGCAGAATGCGCAGCCAGTAGAAACCCTGTCATCGGGTTATTACGACCACGCCTAATTATTATTATGACAAAGGTGGATTCCGCAGTAAATCGAACCTTTGTCACCAGGTCGTATAGCCACCGAATTTACTTTATCACGACAGCAGTTACCGTAACCATTGCAAAAGAAGATCGTATAAAATCTCGGGTTTTTGATGCGGGTGGCAACGTCGTAGAGTCGTTCGCCTTAACAACTACTGACAAATTACAGGATAGAAAATGCAACAAAAGTGTCTTGATAAATTAGTAGTAACCTATTTGACCCAGCTGTTGACTGTTAAAAAGTTCTTCGAAAATCAGAATCTGTAGCACTGTATAGAATATCCCTCCGGTTCGAAATCCTGAGCACAGATAGCCTTAATGTTTGTAATTGCCTTTATGTTTCCTCACATTTTGTCTAAATGGTAGGGGTTGTTTACGTATACAGGGTGTTACAAAAAGATACGGCCAAACTTTCAGGAAACATTCCTCACACACAAACAAAGAAAATATGTTATGTGGACATGTGTCCGGAAACGCTTACTTTCCATGTTAGAGCTCATTTTATTACTTCTCTTCAAATCACATTAAACAGAATGGAAACACACAGCAACAGAACGTACCAGCGTGACTTCAAACACTTTGTTACAGGAAGTGTTCAAAATGTCCTCAGTTAGCGAGGATACATGCATCCACCCTCCGTCGCATGGAATCCCTGATGCGCTGATGCAGCCCTGGAGAATGGCGTATTGTATCACAGCCGTCCACAATACGAGCACGAAGAGTCTCTACATTTGGTACCGGGGTTGCGTAGACAAGGGCTTTCAAATGCCCCCATAAATGGAAGTACAGTACATACTAACGAAACTAAAATGAGCTCTAACATGGAAAGTAAGCGTTTCCGGACACATGTCCACATAACATATTTTCTTTGTTTGTGTGTGAGGAATGTTTCCTGAAAGTTTGGCCGTACCTTTTTGTAACACCCTGTATACGTTTCTTGAACAAATAGTTAAAAGGGGATGTGGATTATAGATGAAGAGAAGGATAACCGGTAATTAATAATACAGTATTATGCAGCTTTGAGCCAACTGATTCCGATAGCTGATTCTGGTGCTTGCAATTTTCGTTTGAGCTCACTTGGAGAACCGAATAGGGAGCGAAGCTGAATGTTATGGTATTAACCGGAGAACGTAGTAGTGTGTCGCTACTGATAAGAAGAGAATCTGTTGCTGGGTTGGAGTGGAACGCTTTTCAACAAGCGGGATAAATTCCTGTGGGAGGTACAGTAATAATCGTTTGTATTGTGTCGACGTGCTGTAAGAATCAGCAAAATAAGCTTGTTTCTCGTAGATGTTGTTTCTCTCCTTTACTCTTTACGGATTAAAATGCGCACGGAGGAATATAATTTTATTGCAAAGCATCTTAAACCAACAACAAATTTGTGAACTTCATATTAAATTATTACTATTTTCCTATGACTTCGAGAGTCGTCTACATCCAGGTCATTAGAAGCGGGATAGGACTGGGGAAATTAACGTGAAGAAACTGGACCATGAGCTTTTAAAGGAATCATACTGGCATTCGCCAGGAATGTTATAGAGAAACAATGGTAAACCAAAATCTGGATGGCCGGAAGAGGATCCGAACCCGCGTCCTCCAGAATGCGAGGCTAATGCGTTATCGTCTATCCACTACGCCAAAATGGTGGATATTGACACCCACACTTATCATCAGGTGCGTCGTGAACTAATTTTAACTTTCTAACACAAAGCTATTTGCTCACTGTTTCATAATTTGCGTTTTCTGTGTTCGTTGCTGAGAATATCATTATCTGCGGATCATAAACTTAAGATGTATTCTTTTTAGAAAAATGTATAATAGAACGAAACAATTGCATAGGTATCAATTTTTTATTGTGTATGGAAACGTTATTACACTTTTTAAAAAAATAAACATGAAAAAATAAGAGTTTTTATTTTATCGTTTTAATTAATGTGTGAATAAAAATTAATGTCTGAAAAAAATGTTACTGCTTTTCCTTTTTTGCATCAGTCTGTACTACGAAAAAGCCATTTGACGTTAGTTTAGGAAAATTCAGTATTACGAAAGCAGGAGGTATACAGCAAAGGATAATTCGGCAAGTGGTCTACGGAACAAAAAAGTTTGGGGACCTCTGGTATAGACCAATAATAAGAGAAAATACCTACCAGTATGTATGTTAGGGAGCGTCCAAAAACTACGTAGCTCCATTTTGGCCTCCTGTGAACTCCCCCTAAACCCCCTCCCCTCACCCCCCACGTAGCCCGACGTAGCCCCATCCCCTCGCGTAGCAAGTAGCTTTTTTCCATATTGATTCCAGAAGATATTTTGTAGTATTTTTCTCCTTTCGAACTATCGTAAATGACTTACGGGGATAGTTAACTGACGGAAATAAATATTTACATTGTTCTATGTGTTGTGTATCTCATTTTAACGGTGACAGATAATATGAATGAAAAGCTACGTGGCCTGGCTCGGAACCCTCCCGCCCCCCCCCCCCCCATGTAACCCAGCGTAGCTTTACAGCCAAGCCCTCCCTCCCCCCCCCTCCCCTTAGACCAAGCCACGTAGTTTATGCACAATCCCTTAATACCTCCAATCTGAAATGGGCGGATATTTGTAAAACAGGGACAAACCGAGCTGAGTCAGCGGAACCGCACATTTTGAATGCGGTTGTCGTGAGAGTATAAAAGCCCCGAAATTATGCGTGTTGGTCGGAGCGAGCCTTACTTTGTTTCTGTGAGCAGACACCTGTTGGAACTCGCATTTCACGGGCAGTGAGCGCGGGTGGAGTGGCCCATTAGCAAAGCACATGGTCATAACGTTGAGTGGCTCTCCGTGCGGCCGTAAAGACATAAAGCGGCCCAGCTCGCGGGTATCTCGCATCTCGGCGACTGTGCCAGCACTTATTTGTCCGGGCTGATTTAGTTTCGGCCGTAAACACTCGCAGTTTTTTGCACGGCCAGGAAAAAGTATTTGTCGGCCTAGTAAACGTCATGAAAGAGATAGAAATCTAGCGATGGGCCCATCTGGTTTCGTTAGCAACAAACTACTTACTTTAACTCTTTTCTGTCGAATATTTATTGCTGCCAGTTTCGACACACATTTAACAACTCCTCCATTTAATACTCCGGCTCTTTTTCTTTCTATTTTAATTACTGGCAAATAGGATTTTGCTGAGTAACAATAAACACTCTATTAAATTATATCACTGGAAGATATACACTATAACTCCTAACCTCAATATGTGAGGGAAGCAACATTACGTAGTTGTTTAGGTTCCACTGCAATTTTTCTGTATAAATAGGGTTGCTTTACTAATTTCAGGTCTACTGGGAAAATCAAAAAATTTACGGATAATTTCAGAACTGAAAGAAACAATTTATACTAAGGTTTTAAGACTGAGAATTGATCAACTTTTTTATTTCATTTAACTTTAGTGAATAACATTATATAGTAGAAATATGAGCTAAAATATTCTTAATAAACAAAGGGGTCCAGATTTTTTTATCTAATGCTTACCAACCGAATATAATTTCGGATGTAAAAGTCACACCTATGAACCATGTGCCTGATGAATAAAATACGAATTACATAAACTTGTAATCTAATTTGTCTCGTTTCCGATTCGTTAGCGTATGAGTAGAGTCAACGATTTCACGAATAACGCGAATTCGTTCAACCGATTTTATAAAAATGGTAATGCCTAGAGTGAACTGATTGAAATATATGTATTAAATACCTGCAAAGTTGATTAAAAACTCGTAAAAACAACAATTTTTTCAGTATGTTATTGTTATATTACATATTGGAATTCGGCTGTTGTGTTTATTCTTAATATCGTTAAAAAGAGAAACAAGATTTAAGTAGTAGATATTGAGGTATAGTCCCTAAACTTACAACTTTAAAAACGCAACTGTGCCAAATGAAACCTTGACGCATCTGGTTTAAAAAGACATATGAATTTTCAGTGCTGTAACATTATAGGGATATCTGTAAATCTCTATTATCCAGGATGTATTAGCAATGTTTAAAATGAGCGATATATTGGTCATTTTGAAACATTAATATTCTTTGCCTGAAGGGGAACTTGAACAACATTTACTATTACATTTTCCTGTTTAGGTGTAATGTATTATTCTATTTCTATAATTTGCTGTGTTAATATGTATATAGAAAATAATTTCTACAATTTATCCACATTTGTGGTATCCATTTGGCAATTGAAATCTTCAGAGAAGTTATCTACTGCTATGTTTTCTTCGTGTAATTATAGGAAGTATTTAAGGGACTATAAATACAGTAGACACCATGACTAAAGTATTTAATAGTGCAAAGCTTAAGATTGTTCCGTGTTCTGTTCCAGTTCATATCATTAAACGGTTCTTTATTTGGTCGCCATGAAAGACCTGAATTTTGTATTTGGTCAAATTAATACATTGTTCTTATTCTCTTCACAGCACTCTTCGCTGTGATGTAATTGTGGTTATATACATTCATTTGAATGCTTAAAGTAACCATAACGCCTACCCTTCAAGTTTACTGTTTAACTGGGCAACTGACGTTTCGTTGCAGTACTCGTTGCGCTTCTCAGAAGTTCGTTTTTCAAACGCAGACGGTCGTTTTACAGCCTACTACAAACATTTCCATTCAAAAAGCAGTAATAACCACCGCCGCCAATCAAACGCTGGGAACGGAGCGGTGTTTTTACAGACGCACAAAGTGAGATTGAGTTTCAGACATCAGAATTGTAATATATAATTAAACAAATTGCTTAACGACATAATGGGGATGATGAACTGGATCCTTTCCTCAGTAGATCAGTAGTCCATAAAAAAAACCGGAAAGCCGTGAGTCTTCTGGCGTTTTTGCTGGAGTGTATTAGAGGCGAGTTCTCGTCTCTAATTACAACTTTCTCCCGGTTTTCGTGTGTTATGCCCAACGTCAGTCTAGGGGGTTTCTCATTTAGTTCTTGTGACTCTTCAAGATCTCACTATCGAGTGATCTGAAAGCTCAGTGGTAGTGTGACTGGCCGCAGATAGAAAGTCCATGGTTCGAATTCCAGTTTCAACTGAAATTAAAAAATTTCTTAATCCATCCTATGCCTCTACCAAAGTTTGTTTTGTCTAAGCGAAATACGCTCAAATGTTTCCATTGTTCGAATTACTCATAAAACTGTGAGTCCATTTAATCTTGTAGGATTAGTACGTTACATTAGATGGCCATATAGCAGGATTAGTGTTGATATTCAGTAGCTAATAGATAGAAATTAAATTACGTAATTTTTAAAATAAAGCAGTAAGATAATAAAATAAACTTTATTTCTTTAAAAAATTTGTATACATATTTACACTCCTTTCTAATTTTAAGGAGAAAATTAAGTTTCCTCCAGATGTGTTTGTGACCATTATACGGAAACACGTTATATACATCATTGATGTATGTGAAAAAAATTCTTCTATTTACGAAATTCGTTGAACATAGATTGTTATTGTGAGTTGCAATATCAGAGAGCAGACTCTCTGGTTGTTTAAGTAGCAGTAAAGTATTAGCAGCGTGTGAGTGCATAAATTTGATTTTAGTGTGTTGTGTTATAATAAAAACAAAAAGAATTGTTAAACCTGAAGTAAGAGAAATAAATTATTTAAATGCCAGAAGGAAAATCAATAAAAGTAAGTATTTCTTTTCAATGATAAATCTGAAGGAATCGAGGGAACTGCACCACTTTCGGTACCTGCGAAAAACTGCTACTAACCTGTTGAAATTTACATCAGTCGCTTCGTCAAGATGTCCTCTTCACGTTTTGCGATCATACATTCCGGAAAAGTCGTCAGGAATTTAATTAAAAATGCCGAAATATGAAAGGCATGTCATATTTCGGCATTTTTAATTAAATTCCTGGCGACTTTTCCGGAATGTATGATCGCAAAACGTGAAGAGGACATCTTGACGAAGCGACTGATGTAAATTTCAGCAGATTAGTAGCAGTTTTTCGCAGGTACCGAAAGTCGTGCAGTTCCCGGAATCGAATTCACGTAAATACAAACTTTTATTGTGATAACATTTTTTTCACCGTGAAACTTACGTAATTTAACACTAACGAAAAATTCTGGCCATACTAAAATATCAAATTGACCAATCTGAGCTCATATTACTTTGCGGTTCTGTCATGATTGTTGCTATCAGCAAAAAATTAGTCGAGATCTCTAATGCTACCTAGTTTCCAAAGTTAACACACAATGATAGTCACCAAAAATGTTTAACAGATGGTAGGATAAACGCGTACCATTCGACCATTGGGTCAACAGTGAAAGAGTCTAATCTGAGCTTCAGTCTTCTTCTAGACAGAGAACTGTTGAGTGTGTTATAAATAGTAAGTCTCAGTACGCTGTTAATTGGGAACTAATATCGCACATTCAGAAAGCTACGTCACACGAAATCTCTCTGTTTGGGGATACGTCACCTGGAGTGTTAGCATTGAATTGACACGAGGCCAGTAATAAAACGCATTGTGACTCTGCTAACATTCGCTGTAGATCCAAGACGCAGTGTTTGGTCACCAGAGACCGAATGTTCCTCTGAGCCCGGCCGCGCGGTAACCCGTTGTGACATCATTTCCTGTTTGCCGCTGCGAACGCGAGCTTCGCATTTCTCGCCAAACAAAAGACACTTCGCCCTTAGGGCACCGAGTACCGTGACCATATAGTAATGCTGCAGAATTTCCGTCCAAAAATTACAGGAAACATTCAGGATTTGAAATCTCAAGAAGCTGTGTCATCTATTGTTACTGGGTGGAAATACAAAACGAACACGATATCTCCATCAATAATTATTCAGTTTATTCTAATTGTACAACAGAGGCCGTATAGTTTGTTATTCTGTTCTGAGACGCTTCGTATAAGCCCTTCTGTGATAGTATTTTTTTAATGTTTTGCGGAAATATGACGAATTTACAACTATGTTAAAATATTTGTTTTGTTACTTGATAGCAGATTTATGTACCAGGCCATTTGATACTAAAAAAAATTTTCTTCTCAGAATTGTTCTAGTAATTTGCGAGATACTATTGTATATTTAGTTTAAAACTGTCATAATTTCAACACTGTTATATAGACAGGACATATTAACCATTAAAAAAAAGTGGCATAAACAAAATACATCTTATTTAGAGCAATCGAGAAATACATCAGAGTTGATCAGATAAGGAATAAACAGGTCTGCAGAGAAGTAAATATCTATCTCATAAGAGACTAATTTTATGGTAATAGGAGAGAAAACAGCAGCAGTGTTTAGACAGAATACTTTATGAAAGACTCCCTACACTGAAAAAATAAAGTACAAACAAAAAATAATGCAAGTTTTTGGAAAAAAGTGAAAGAAGTATATTTTAGAATCTCGACAGGTCTTCAGACCTAAACCATGAAAAGTAATGACGATCACGCCCAATATAGCTATGCAACGAAATCCCTGCACTGCTTCAAGAACGAAGTTGTATATTCGACAGTTAGTCACACCCATATTTTAAATTGCTCTTGACAAAAACGTAGACCAATTCTTTTAAACGAAATCTCAACCTATTATTGAATTCTTTTTTAGGTTTTCATTAGTTTACGTTGGTATCATCTGCTCACACAGCAAATAAATAAAATATATAATACTTGACTGTTATTATTCCGTACCTAATTTACGTCATTCGAGTAGATACAACATAAAGGGTCATTATCAATGCTTGAAGCTATTGCACAAATTTACTGTAGCTGTATTATTTGATAACTGTCACACAGTCATATGTAAATATTGAATTAAAAGCGCTCTATATGTGCTCCCTTAATGATTCTGCAGATATCAAGTCGATAATTAAGTTCTTGTCACACTCGGTGTAGAATATCCCTCTCATCGTGTTCAAAAGCACTGCTGACCCCAACATGCAGTTCTGGTAAGTTTGTTGGAAATAACTTGGGGTCTAGATCCAAAATAAATCACATCTGGAGAGCGTGGAGGTCATGATAGGAGTTGCTGATCATCATCCCCACCCCAACCGATTCATCCCCTGTTTAAGAATTCAGAAACATCCTGACGGATGTGGCAGAAATTTTAAATGCGGTTGCAAAACTTTTACAGTTTTTGTATACGACTAAAGTTTTTTGACAATATGTCAAATAATACAGCTACTTGAAATCACTTCAATCATTTATAATAACCCTATAGTTTGGGTCCTGACAACTCATTGCATTACCTAGTAACCGCGTCAATCAAAAGAGAAAAAATAAGTTATAGTAGGTCTTTTCACGACATATTTGTTATCTGATTCAAGAACAATATATTTGATTGTTTTCAGAGAAAAACTTTTTCAAGATTGTAAAATTCGTCAAAAAAAAAAGGTATTTTATTATTTTGTGAAAACCATACAGCCCGAAAAGATTTTTATAGTTCTTTCTGTAATCTTTAGGGAATTACTCTGAATTGTGAAATAATTTTCGAATTATTATTTTCGGTAATAAAGAGAGTGATCAGGTTTTAGGTTTTTCTCAAAGAAAACCTTACAAAATTGTGGAATAAATAGAAACCAAAACATTTGCAGAGTCGATGCGTTGCTAGCTTTCATTTTAAATCAATGAACAACACTAAAAAATAATAGTTGCAAAACAAAACTTCAAAACCGCTTACAATTATTTCAACTACCATTATTTTTCCACATTTTTCTTTATAATCATGTTTGAGGCATTTTTTTTAATTGCTAAAATGGTTTTTGTGCTTACTTGAGGTAGTAAGATCTAAAACAATGCATAGTTATAAATTTCAAAGTCATAATAATACTTACTTTACTTTCCGTGTCCGGATTGTTTCAAACTTTTTTTTTTTTTTTTTTCAGAAACTAGCTGTTTGGATCGCTTTGTCATTAGTTAAGTATAGGTCTTTGGCACGTGAAGCCCTTGTCTCTGCACTCGAGGAGATGTTCTGGTGTCTGAATGTAGCAGCAGTCAAACTTGTCGTCACCCGTGTACCCCTACTTTTTCATATTGCTCCTGCACCTTGATACTCCTGTTCTGAGTCTGTTCTTCTTGGGCCCTAAAGTTTGAATGTGTGGGAAGCACCTCCACTAATAATAATAATGATTTCGTGTGATCGTAATGACTTTGTGAGAGGATTTCTATTCCGCCCCTGTCGTAGCAGCCTTAACCTAACCCGGCAATCCTACCGGGTACAGGGGACCTACAATTTAATGTGGAATCCGAACCACGGAAGCGTTCTGGCGTACTTCACCTCTGGCCCAGCAAGCTGGGCCAGAGGTGAAGACAGGGTTAAGGGGCTATGAAAATCCTCGCCGAGACAGGGATTCGAACCGAGGACCTTGCGGCTTCCAGTCAGACACCTTAGCCACTACCCTAGCCACTGAGCCACCAGACCGCTATTTCAAAATCATGAAGTCACGAAACTACGACAGACGGATAACTGTGTGGTTCCATAAGGGGACGTCCTTTAAGGGGGTAGGTACACCTAACACATACTAATATTTGATAAAGTTGAGATGTCATTTTCTCCAAATCTATTTAAATTTGAGGGTTCTAATTTCATAGCTCCGTAGAACTGTTATAGCTAGATATAAAAATTGATTTTTAAAATAAAAATATTGTTTAACAATAGAATAATGTACCATCCAAATTGACAGTGAAAAATATGTTGTTGTGAAGGGTTTTAAATACAGAAGGCATAGTATTTGAAATTTTTCAGAAATGTTCTTTTAATATTGTAAACTAATATCAAGGCAACAAGTTGAACCTATAATATAACATATTTAACTCTATATATTTTATTAATAAATTTTTTTGTCAAGAAATTATTTTTTTTTGCTTAAATATAAAGGCATATTTTTCATTTGGGAAAAGCTGCATAAACAATAATGGTTCAATCTGTAGTACTTAGTATGTAGAACATGTCCTGCAAATTTGAAAAAGATCTATGTATTTGGAAAAAAGTTATCTTTAAAACCGTTTGATGAAATGCTGTTTTGAGATATTCAAGGTTAAAGATTTGGAAACATGTCATGGTACCTTCAGGTGTCCTGTTTCTTCCTAATATGCACCAGTAGCATAGTCTGCCAGAACATTCCATTGTTTAAAAGTAATAACTGCATCATTTGTGCCAATTTCAACTATTCTTTTTCCAAAAAAATCCTCTCTTGGTACATATTTTCCAAATTTTGGAATGAGATGACTCATTGGCATTCTGAGTAAAACCCCCAACACATTAAATGGCTGTCACCGTGCAGAGCATTTCTTAATCACACATAATTCCCACACTGTTAAAGATATTGAAATAATTTTTTCACTAAAATGAAGCCAAAACTATAAACTATTTTTGTGAATAATAAAAAAAATCATTTTTTTTGAAACCTACCCCCTTAATAACACGAGGGAGGGGGGGGGGGATGGGAACGGGGAAATCTCACCAAGGGGAAGGGTGGATCGACGAAAATCTCACGTGTGGTTTTTGAATTTCTTGAAGGGTAGCAGAGCTTATATATATATATATTATATACTAGCTGACCCGGTCACGCGTTGCTGTGACTTAGTAATTATAGTACGTTGGATTAATGTTATTCTATACTTCCTAAAGTAGTCAAATTAATATTCACTAATAAAGACAAAAACATTGTAGTCGATTTGGAAATTCAAATGTAATTGGTAAAGAGTTACGGAGAGTTGAAATTAAGGACAAACGATCATAAAAAAAAAAATTTACATTTTATTACAAATTACTTAATTGAAATTATATAAAAATTGATATTATAAAATAAATTATATTTTATTTATTTTTATAACTGAAATTTCAGTTTCATAAATGAAGCCTATGAAGTTGATTTTTTAAACATTTTTAACAATTATTTTCATTATTTTAAATTACTACAATTTATAATTTTAATTTATCAAAGCGCTAATTGTTGCACCATATATTTAGTTAGCCTGTCTTTTGCTAATACAAATAAATTTAATGGTTTCCCTACACGTGAGCAGGCGACATATAGTTGCCCATGGAGAAGAAACACTTATTTTCCAAATCCAAGCCGCAAACAGACATTGTTTGGCCTTGTGACTTATTTATTTTCGTAGCGAAAGCCAGATGAATCGGAAATTGAAGCCTTTTAAATGGTATTGGATATTCTGACTGTATCATTGGAATACGTGGCACAGGACGATTTCTCCTTTAAACATTCCAGTCAAAATAGTTGCTTCAAGAACATTTCCGGTGATCCTTTTGATCACTAAACGTGTACCGTTGCTTAATCGAGGTGGATTCAAATAACGAAGAAGAATAATCGGTGAACCAATCTTTAGCCGGAGATTGTGTGGCAACATTCCTGTTATATCCAAGGAGTTTAAAAACTCATTTGGAAAATTTACGACTTCATTTTCGTCTACAATAGTACCTATTGATTTGAAAGACCATCAGGGTCACCTGGCAACATCTGTTGTATCTCTAAGTTTAATTTCGTTGACATCAACATTTTTTGCTGCCAAAATAGCACGATTACTGATCCAATTATGATCTAAGTAATTATTTGATATATCCAGGAACACACGCTGAGTTACTTCATTTTTGACGTGAACAACAGTGCAGAATTTGTCTGGCAATTTGATGTATTGTGTATTTCAATGCAGTTCTATTTCACACCTTTTCCAATATCCAGCAATTGCTTACAAAATACTTGTGGCGCATGTTCATGGTCAAAGTGTTTCGACATTCCGCCATAAAAAACGATTGTTTTAAACATGCGTTAATCTCATCGGCAAAAAGTAGAGCGAGGAATCACTGGTAATGTCTGTCGGGAAGCCACCAGACAGTAGTAGGACAGTACCACCGAAAAGTTTATCGTTCCTTTCACATCTTGCACAGTTCTATGAAATGCATCGAGTGAATGTTTATGAGCCATAGTACACTCATCCCAAATATAATTGAACTCTTTTGCAACAATGCAGTTATTCCACTTTTCTTTTTAATGTTTACACATTACGTTGGTTTGTTAATGAATGTCTAGTGGCAGCTTAAATGCTGAAAGTGCGGTTCACCCACCATCTAAAAAAGTGGCAGCAATTGACGATGCAATTCCAATGCAATTTTCTGTTGCGACCGTACCTTCGCAAGGATCAGCGATATTAAAAATGTCTTACCGGTTCCACCTGGCGCGTCCAAGAAAAAAAACCCCTTGTTCAGCATCAACAGTCAGCATAATCCGATTATAAATATTTTTTGTTCTGCTGTCAGTAATGGCTCATTATTCGCAATAATTGTCGGTCGATCAGGTGATGGCATACCATAATGATTAAGTGGCAAATCTGAAATTAAAATACATAAATCTTCGATTAACACTAATGCTTAATTAATAATTATACATCTCTGGTGTGAAATCTAGATTTGGACATTGTTTTTTTCATATTTTTCCCACAAACTCGAAGATGGTGTTGGATAACATGTCAAAATAATTGCAAACAGTTTGACGAATACTATTCGGCGTGGCTGTCAACGCTGCATCAGCAAGTGTCAGGTCCCAATGGTTGTCGTCTACCAGCAGCTGCAACTCGCGACATACATCTTGACATGTATTGAACACTCGACATGTATTGAACACTTGACATGTATTGAACACTCGACCATTGACTTTTCTTAAAAATTCGAAAGAAGCTGGTCCGGGAACATTCACCAATAACAAACGCTGAAAGAAACATTCACGATGTTTTGGATGCACTGTGTAAAGTCGTACTAACGTCTTGGCTTTGAATATTCCTGCTATCGAAGGATGTGGTTCTCCTTGTTTATGTGGCTACCATTTTTTTACCTTTTTTTTTTTTTTTTTTAAATGCGCGTCGACACGCGCTGTTCTTGAGATTCTTGCATACGACGCTCAGCTGTCCTGATTCTTTGAACTTCCTTACTTGCCGCGATTTGTGTTGCTGATTGATGAGCTCTCTCGTCGCGTCGTGCCTCTCTGCTACACGCATTGTCGAGGTTAGATTCTTTGGCGACATTTCACTGAAAAATATTTGAATTACAACAAAAATTGCCCTTCTGAAAGCCTTAAAATAAGACACTACAGTGGTGAAACCGGAATTTTTTGGTCCATTGAAAAATACAGTTAAATGGAAGTTAAGAACTAATGAGGAAAATATAATAACATTGAAAAATAACAGAAAAAGAAGAATGATATTTTTTGGATACATTTATAGCATGGATGACACCAGGCTTTCAAGAGGTTTGAAAGATTTGAAACGAAATAATACCAGTGAACTGTATGGAAAGAAATTTTTCGATAGCAGACTTTGAATATGGCAGGATTCAAAGTAGAGAGGAGTGCATAATGAAGGAGTACTGGGGAGGAAGAAAGAAAAAACAACAGGAGAGGAATTTAAATTGACACGTGGTCTCTAGCTGACCATAACAAAAGAAGAAGAAAAATGATAAGCTAACGAAAAATACTTACACGATTCGAATTTATCGTAACGTTTTCTTCAATGTTATATTGTGTAATTATTTTTGCGTTAGGTATAATGACACACAAACGATGAACAACAATACAGTATAATTATAACACAATACACAGCACAATTAAAATTGAAGAAACTCACACATATGGCGTGGAATAGACTGTAGCATAAATAAATCGAAATACAACGCCATCTACTGGATGGTTCGATAAATTAACACACCGCCATCTGTTAGGAATAAACTGTAGCATAAATAAATTGAAACAGAACGTGATCTACTGGATGATTACCCAACCTAGCTAACCAAGTGTTGTATCGATAAGTTAACACATCGCCATCTGTTAGAAACTTATGGAACTATAATTATAATTTCGTGTGGTCGTAATGACCTGGTGACATGGTTTCTACCTAGCCCGCCCATCCTGCCTGGTACATTTTAACGTCGAATCCGAACCACAGTATCGTCCTGGCGTATTTCACCTTACACATGCTGCGCCGGAGGTTAATGCCAGGTTAAGTGTCTATAAAAATCCCCGCCGAGACAGGGACTCGAACCGGGTACCTTTCCAGCTCCAGTCAGACGCCCTAACCACTGAGCCAGCAGACCGCTTAGCCTTGGGTGGCTTACAAATAATTACAAACCCATTGTCCTATGACAAACATTTAATCAACATTTATTTCGCAAATAATAAATATTGAGGTCTATAATCCAGATAAAAACTATCCTATCTTTTAAGTTGGACTAAATTACACACAGTAAGCCAAATTTCATCTAAATAGATTATGTAGTTTCGGAGTTCATCCCGGACGAACATCGTGACATGAGATTTTTATATATATAAAGATAAAAGGTCCACAAACGACACAGATGTCGACTTTAGGGGGTATAATTACCCTCGGAGGTAGGAGAGATGAAAAAAAGGTCTAAAAAACATACAAACATACGTGGTTGATCAGCAGGTGGGGAGGGGGGGGGGGACCGTCAAAATCTTACGTAATTTGGGGGGGGGAGTTTGACCAGATCTCACGAAATCGCACCAGAGGGGGCGGGGGTCCGGAATTCCCGAAAAACCTCATGTAATTTATGGACGCGCCTTAAGGATTGGACCGAGCGTGGTGGTGTAACGGCTAGCGTTCTGGCCTCGCATTCGGGAGGACGGCGGTTCGAATCCCCGTCCGGGCATCCAGATTTGGGTTTTCCATGGTTTCCCAAATCACTCCAGGCAAATGCCGGGATGCTTCCTTCAAAAAGGCCATGGCCGAATTCCTTGCCATTCCTTGCCCCCCATCCTTTCCCGTCTCTAAAGACCTCGCCGTTAGAGAGACGTAAAGCAGATATATAAAAAAACTAAAAAAAAACTTAAGGATTGTGTTGTTGCGTGGTGTTGCAGGAGGCTTGGGGCTCGGGCTACTTCGAGCTGCAGGTGCTGGAGATGTCGAACCCGCGGTCTCGCCTGCTGGACGGCAGCTGCTGCGCCGGCGCGGGCTTCGAGCCGCCCTGCCCTCGCCCCTGCAGCACGTTCTTCAGGCTCTGCCTCAAGGAGTACCAGAGCAGCGTCTCCGCCACCGGCTCCTGCTCCTTCGGCAACGCGTCCTCCGCGGTGCTCGGCGGATCCTCCTTCACGCTCGCCGACCCCGACTCGGGCGAGCACACCATCGTCCTGCCCTTCTCCTTCCGCTGGACGGTGAGTACACAGCTGCTGCGCTTCTTCGCGTCTGCTTCGCCTTCCACATGAGCAGCCTACGCCGTACTTCTTTTGCATTATCATAATGAGAACATTTAGTTGAAATTCTGTTTCATTTACTGTAGATGCAGTGCTGAATTTTGGTCGTGATGATCAAGGATGCATTTAATCAATGCTCGCCTGTACGATACCACACGTAACGCAGTCTTGTATCACTGATAAGCCTTCTTCTGGCGATTCGGTGCTGAGTCGAGGTACAGCATGTTAGGCACGTCGGGAAATGCTATAGACTGCACACTGAAGCATATTTGAAATGGTCCACAGAATTTGAAACTCCAGTATATTTAGCTGTGAGTTCAATGTCAAAAGCATCTTAAATGGATGAAAAATGGTACTTCTTTATTTATTTAGGCTTAAACTTTGATTGACGTGATTTTCAAATTTAGCTTTTTATTTTGTAAACATGGCACGTCTAAACAGTTAATCGCCGAACCCTACATATTTCTATTAATATCTATTCGATTTTTCCTCTAGTAGCATACATAATCTCTTCGAAGGTGCTCCCACTGATAGGAGTTTGCTTGGAGAACAATCGATTATCATCGTTTATTTATTAATCGAATCCTAATCAGTAACTTAAAAAAAAAAAAAAAAAAAAAAAAAAAAAAAAAAAAAAAAAAACTTAGCAGCACACAGTGATGTGTCGTACCTCGAAAAAGTTCGGAGGAATGGAGTGCAAAGAGCAAGAGATCCGAAATGTATAGAAAATAATTAAATTCAAAACTCAAATGCTGTAACATTGTGTCGTAATGTACTGATTTAAAATCTCGATCTGTATATTTCTGTGTTCCATTGATTTCGGAAGGAATTTAGTGGGCGTCCATTAATTACGAAAAATAAAATGGGGGGGGGGGGTGAAGGGTCTGGCGAAATGTCACCCATCTCCCGATCACCATAGGGGGTAGGGAGGAGAGGGATCCCATCAGATCTCGAAAAGGGAAGGGTCCAGATTTCCGAAAAAAGCACCTCATGTAATTAATGGTCACCCCTAAGCGAATTCTGAATTGTATCTTAATACAGTATGCGTTGAATTTCCGCAAACGCCAGCTTCGATGTCTTCACCATAGATAAATGGAATTTCATTTCGGGAAAACAGAAACGTGAGTAAGTAATTTAAGAATTAATGCATAAAAAAATAATAACTTCACGAAACTTAATTCATAGAGGACCTACGCTACAGCGAAATGAAGCTCTTGTGGACTGCATTCAATGATGTATGCGGCCACTTAAGTAGGGAAACTAAAGTGTCTGATTCGTTAAATAACATAACCTGGTGGTGAGCGCCAGTATTCAAATGACTTGCGGTGAAACCCTTAGTGGAGTTCTGTTCTGGTCTTTGGCCGTCTACTGCAGATTTCGGTTTCCAATAGTTACTACAAGTAGACCCTGAACATTTTTATTTTCGCTATTAATTTTTTTCGTAGCTCTGATGACACCATCATCGACTTCTTCCTTGTCAGCAGGTAGCGTGAACGCCTCGTTACTGGGGTCGTTGAGCGCGTTGTGTCGGGAGCCGACCTGTGGGACAAAGGCCTCCCGGATTCGCGGCGCTGGGAAGTTTCTCGGCCGCGCGCCGTAAAAATGTTGCCGTAGGACCCCCGCAGGGAGCCAGCCTTCTTGCTGCGCCTGCTCGTTTCGTGGAAACAAGGAGCACAATAGGTCGACACACTTCACGGGCTAACGCCGCCGGCATAATGGACTCGCCAGTGTCGCTGGCCGCCACGGATAATAACGTTAGATTGTGGTCGAGCGCGTCGTCGCATTCCTACCAACCCGCCAGGTCTCAGCCGAACGGGGTTTCTGGAGCGCCTGTAGAACCGTGGCAAATCGCTATCACGTTGCTTACAACTACGAAAGCTCTGTATGGTCTACACAAGTTACTGTCACCACTAACGTTTATCAGAAACGAATTTTTCAACTCAGAAAGTCTGAATTACTATTACTCCGCGATTCACTAAAAGAGTGTGCACCTATCCGAAAGGGTTTTAGTTTGGAGGGGATATACGAGACATGCTAACGCGGGATTATTTACTTAGATATCTGGACGCTGTGGATCATTTTCCCAGTTTCTGATAGTATTAATAAATAAATACAGCCGAAGTAGTTGAATATTTGTCCGTTCATTTACTTTCCGACCGCTTTTCGCTTCTTAGCTGAAGCATCTTCAGCGGTTATTTATTATAGTTCGTGTGACGCTGTTCCTAGTACTGAGTTTCGCAGCAGTGTTTGTTAGGTGACGTTTGTAGCTCAGGGTTCGATCCTCCGTGACTTCTAGATACTTTGGATATTTATTATAGTTTACCACCTTGCTGTTGGAATTATCTCTTAGCTCTCTGTTAGTTTATTGTTCAGTTGAACGCATGAAGCTCTGTATTATTAGCACTGCGCAGGACCCTCCACTGGTTAGTTTCCCATGGTTATTAAGTCTTCTGGTAAGATGGTAATTAACATAATTAGCAGTAAACAAAAAAAAATCGGATAATTTGAGCTGGTTTGGAATTTTGGCAGGGAACTTAACATTTCACGTCTATTCTCAAGAAACCTACCATTTCTGATATTCAGGTGATGACAACTGCAGATTAACTTCCGGAAAAAAGTAATGGTAGTTGTATGACATCAGTTTCAATATCCGTTATCTGCGTGGAAAATTGAACGCTAAATCAAACGACAGGAATGCTTTTGTAAATCAAACTATCACTGAAAAAAAAAAAAAAAAAAACCTTAAGAAACAGTACCATTCCATTCGGTACACAATTATATCTTCTGATAGATATTTATAACATTCTAAGCGACCATTTCTTCTCGCCGTTTTTTTTTAAATATAATAAAATGAAATAATATAAATAATAAAATTAAATCACATTACTCTCGTTTTGATAAGAGGGCAGGTTACTCGACTGTTCAATGACGGAAAGCATCCGGGATGGACATTCACGAGGACTTGGTGCGAATTGCGCTCCTTACATCCAGGTTCCGATTTCCACTTGTTTCGCGAAGTAAGTCCAGGACAATACAGGATGAGCCCTTAATATGGTCCATTTGCATTTATGGTTCTATTCTTTGTTACCTCCTTTTGATGACTCCAATAGCCTGCCGAATCCGAAGGGTGACAAAATTTTATTTAAATGAAACTCATGAACTGGTGAACTATTGAATAAATATCCAAAGTATCTAGGAGTCACGGAGAATAGAATCTTGTGCTACAAACGTCACAGCTGCTAAACACAGTATTAGGAAACTCAGTATTAGTTGTATGGCACTACATGAGGTTTATCAATCTCAACATTTCGGTCCTTGGACATGATGGCATTCGCATCGACTTAGTGTTGTAAAATGATTGCCAAGATCTGTACCAGTCTCATCAGTGAGCAGATTTCCATTTGCGCTGCGGTTTACTCTAATGCATATTTGTATATAGTTTTTAATTGCAGTATTATGAGAGTTGCTCATGGCAGTGATGTTTCGCACGGAGAGCACTAAAGGAAACAACTTGTAATTACGGCTTTTGTGTTTTTTTTCCCCATTAGTAAATACAGGGTGTTTCAAAAATGACCGGTATATTTGAATAATCAATAAAAACTAAAAGGGCAGCGATAGAAATACACCGTTTGTTGCAATATGCTTGGAACAACAGTAAATTTTCAGGCAGACAAACTATCGAAATTAGTTACAATTTTCAACAACAGATGGCGCTGCAGGCTGGAAAAATCTAAAGTACAATATTTTCCACATATCCACCATGCGCAGCAATAAGGAATAAACCATTTTTTGACAGCAAACTTGCAATCTGTGAACAGCACACGCTTACAGCAGAAAGACGACTTACAGAATGGCGAACTCACAGACTGCGTTTACTTCTATGTCTTTCAAATCGCCTGCAGCGCCATCTGATGTTGAACATTGTAACTAATTTTGAAAGTTTGTCTGCCTGAAAATTTACTGCTGTCCCAAGCATATTGCAACAAACGGTGTATTTCTATCGCTGTCCGTTTAGTTTTTACTGATTTTTCAAATATACCGGTCATTTTTTAAACACCCGGTATAAGTAAAGTATAAATTGACAGGAATCGGATGGTAATAAATGAGACGACAGATCCTGGAGACTTTCAATATATTACCTTATGACAGCAGACACAACCGGCTGATAACAATTGTGGAGGCTGTGTTGACGGGGGATGTTGGGGAAGAGCAAGGTTAATAGATGAGTCCCTCCGTCCACATCTCCCGATAACGTAATTTGGAGCGTAAGAGCGTCTTCATGTCCGGCCGTCGTATCAGAGCGACCAATCAAAACGATACAGCCCCTCAGACGCCCATTCCCCTCCTGGGTAATAAACTACCCCGCCGTCACGCAGCAGGTGTTGCACCTGGGAAAATGTCGCCCCGCCAGCTTGTCTTTTAGTTATTACCTAAACGCCGTAATGACTCTCCCTTTATTATGACGGTAAGTAGCGTAATGTAATTAAGTCCGAGACCAGTTTGTGGCCGTCGAGGCTGGTCCGTCGCGGATGTAGAGGTATCCAACAGATCCTAGCTGTGAATAAGACGGATCACCTGCCTTTCATTTCTTCGATTGTTGCGTTTACCGTTATCAGAAGATAAGTAATGCGGCGACATAGCTTCAAGTTGCCGTGGGACATTCAGCTCATGCCGCGGTTGGGCTCCGTGGAATCCGAACCAAGGAGAACGACCTCAGCATTACTTACACGGGGTTTACCGAAGGCGTAGGCGAGTTGTGGACCCGATACTGTTATAATTCCGTCGGGATTAGGATTTAAAACTGAAATATTTCTATCTACACTATGAGTCTTCTGCATTAGGCTACCAGATCATTTTAAGATGACCTGCTGATGATGGTCAGTGTCAGGTATCTTATAAATTTTGTTACGTAATTACAAAATTTGGTCTCAGAACCACGAGTTAGATTGAATAGTATTGCATATCATCTTTAAAGTTAGTTACTATGTTAATTCAAGCTAGAAAGCACATTTTTTGAGATAGCATTTCCAATTGCAACATTCTCAAGCATTCGCCTGGAATAATATTTCGAAAATTCTTAATAAATCAAAGAAAGCCATTAGGGACTTCAAGTTCACACATTAACCATTTTTAAATATGTAGATTTGATTAAAACTATTTCCAAGTCAATAACTTCTGAAATATTAATTAGTTAGATCCCGTTTTTTGGATTACGAATTTATATTTCACCTTTTAATAATAGTAAACATATTTTGCTTGATAGTAAATAATAGAGTAGCCCTTTAGGAGTTAAATAAAATTTATTTTGGTTTAGTAACAATAAAACTGTGAAAGTTATTAACAGGTTTTAAGAACCGCATTAAAATAATTTTTTACGGCGTAACTATTAAAGTTACAGAATTTTTTTATAAGGATTAAAGTTGACGTTTTTCGAAATTTCTTTCTATTCTCAAAATCACAATAATAGGAACATTTAATTGAGATAGAAGCTTTATGCATAACCCCAACATAAACTCGGTTCTTGCATCCGACACTTGTGCCTTTTCGGAAGTTGAGGAACACCAATTTCAGAAGGGTCGTTCCGTAAGTCTGTGGACCTACTAGAGAAACGAAAGCGTAAAACTTTATGAAAACAGCAAGGACTCCTTTAGTTCTTGAAACGTCGTTGGAGGAATACATAAAATGTTCAATGGTAGATTACAAATTTTTTTTCTTAAGTGCATCAGTGTGAGGTTACAAACTTATGGGGCAACCTTCGTGTTGTAATCGCTTATTTTATAACAAGCTAACTAAAGATGTAGCGCGATAGTTTGTTCACACACTTCAAGTAATCAACTCCAATTTATCAAACATTATGCAAAATACCTAACCTTTCGCATATTACAGTATTAGAAAGTCTTGGAGACAGATTTAGCACTGAGTTTCGGACCATACAATTAACTGGGAAGAGACCTGTTTCACCATTATAACGTTTGGACTCGGGTAGCAAAAAGGATATGGTCAAGGAGATAAGGCGATATTAGTGTATTAGCTCTCGCGTCTTAAACATTTGCCTTTACGTTGATTGGTAAAATGTGCGGTAGTAAACTACTAACTTTATGAGTTTTGGCGATTGCTATACTTCTAGCAGCAATGACTTCTAGAATTATCAATTCTAATTAAGAGGAGAACTTGTTACTTGAAATCTCAGAAATTTTTATTTTAATATCTGAGCGTCGAATGAGGAAACAGATTTATATCTGTTTATAAAATGGTGTTAGTAAAGCTTTAATTTTTTACGCTTAGTTTTTAATTTTCAATTCACTGTTATGCTAGAATCCACTCTCGACATGCCGCGAATTCTCAGACACATCATTAGTACCAGAGTTTATTATTTTAATACCCTACTGAATGTACAGAAGTTCCCTTTCGTTCCCACCATATGAAGTAAACGTTTTTCTCCTTCAGAGGTTTCTATTGCCGACAAGTAACGAGAACACATAGTTGCTCCGCGTTTTATACCTACGTGTTGAGAGGTATGTTTTGTGTTTTGCTACTGTGCTTATTACTTTAAATTAATCCGTAAGGGTGCAGTAGCCAAAGCAAATGCAACTTATGCACCAATAAATATCTCTACAAACATTACAGAAATAACCTTAACGTCTCATGCGCGTTGCAGTGCACTTTATGAGCGAAAACAATTATTTGTATATAAAAACTAGAACAGTGTTTTTCTAGAATGCCGCATTTCTGACTGATGAAACAGCAGTGTCAGGAGAAAGAAAGGAGCTAATACTGCCGCACTGTTCTTAGCTCATTCCGTTTCACATTACTCGGCAGAAGGAAATAATCGTAGCAGGAGAGTAATTACTCATTAGGCAGGTAATAAAAGACTGGGTACGTAGCAATTATACCTAAATGAAGTAGCAAGACTGTAATGGCACACTACAGGATACCATCTTGAAGGTTGATAATCGCCGGACATTGCTTGCGCCTATTAAGGCACTCTTTACGATCACTTACGATGTCTTTCCAGCAATTCGCTGAATAATTTCATCATTAAACGGTCCTTAATAATCCATTCCTAGAAAAAGGAATTTCCTTAATTCACATACCTAAGATTGCTGAAATTTTTGTAATTAAGGACACACCGTCTATCCTCGTGGATCTGTTTAAGTTGATTTTTTAGATGATTAACGAAAGTCATTAATAAAGTCGCGATCGGAAAGCGCATTACCTGTGCTGCGTCTATATATTAAAGTTAGTGTGTATTTGTTTCCTACGGAATCTCTTCCCAACGGCTGCGGCTATTTTGATGAAACTTGGCATACATCTTTTTTATTGGCCGACTAAAAGTATAGAGAGATAAATCAAGCCTAAACCACTTTCTTATAGGTAGGGTTAGAATGAGTTGTTCAAATACATATACACAGACGGAAAAAAAAATCCCAACACCAAGAAAAAATTATTGTAGAGTAATGAAATTTGGACAATGCATTTGTCAAGTTAACATGTTTAATTGATTAAATTTTCAAGATCACAGGTTAATTTAAGCTCAAGAAAATGCATTTCAAATGTGAAATACTGTTAAATTAATAGCCGGTGTAACCTCCAGAATTTTGAATGCAAGCCTGCAAACGTGAATGCATTGTGTCATACAGGTTTCGAATGTCACTTTGTGGTATGGAGTTCCATGCTTGTTGTACTTGTGCTGTCAATACTGGGACGGTCAGTGCTGGCTGTGGATGATGCTGGAGTTGTCGTCCAATGATATCCCATACGTGTTCAATTGGAGACAGATCTGGTGATCTCGCAGGCCAAGGTAACATGTCGACACTCTGTAGAGCACGTTGCGCGACAACAGCGGTATGAGGGCGAGCGTTATCCTGTTGAAAAACTCCCCCTTGAATGCTGTTCATGAATGGCAGCACTACAGAAATTCGAGCTGCAGTTGGTACCACAGTGACACAACGAACTGTTAGAAATCGGTTACTTCAAGGACAGCTCCGAGCCAGGCGCCCTGTAGCGTGCATTCCACTGACTACAAGCCATCGCCGTTTGCGACTCCAGTGGTGTCAAGCCAGAGCTCATTGGAGGACGGAGTGGAGATCTGTTGTGTTTTCTGATGAAAGCAGGTTCTGCCTTGGTGCCAGTGATGGCCGAGTGTTGGTCAGAAGGAGGCCAGGGGAACGCCTGCAACCAAACTGTCTGCGGCCTAGACACACTGGACCTACACCTGGAGTCATGGTCTGGGGAGCAATTTCCTATGACAGCAGGAGCACTCTTGTGGTTATACCAAACACACTGACTGCAAATTTGTACGTCAGTCTGGTAATTCAACCTGTAGTGCTGCCATTCATGAACAGCATTCAAGGGGGAGTTTTTCAACAGGATAACGCTCGCCCTCATACCGCTGTTGTCTCGCAACGTGCTCTACAGAGTGTCGACATGTTACCTTGGCCTGCGAGATCACCAGATCTGTCTCCAATTGAACACGTATGGGATATCATTGGACGACAACTCCAGCATCATCCACAGCCAGCACTGACCGTCCCAGTATTGACAGCACAAGTACAACAAGCATGGAACTCCATACCACAAAGTGACATTCGAAACCTGTATGACACAATGCATTCACGTTTGCAGGCTTGCATTCAAAATTCTGGAGGTTACACCGGCTATTAATTTAACAGTATTTCACATTTGAAATGCATTTTCTTGAGCTTAAATTAACCTGTGATCTTGAAAATTTAATCAATTAAACATGTTAACTTGACAAATGCATTGTCCAAATTTCATTACTCTACAATAATTTTTTCTTGGTATTGGGATTTTTTTTTTCCGTCTGTGTAAAAAAAATGGGCCGCTTGACATGAAATTTGCTTCACATATTTTAACCTGTCAAAATTTCAAAAGTAAGGTGAGGTTAAATCATCTCTAATCAAACCCTCAGGATGATAACCATCTCCTGAACGTGTAGAGAAGAAGAAGGCAACATCGGGTTCTTTCTTAATACATACTGCAGTATAATAAATCTGGTTGTTGAGGTACCACGTAAAAACAGCTGAACATTTTTTGATGGAGTTTTCCAGTTCGATGGGAAAATATTAGGGGTCGCATTTACAGTACGGTGTGTGGGACAACCCCAGATAACAAGTACTACTCACAACAAACGAATTACTAGGACTATCGCAAAAAAAAAAAATCTGTAAAAGCTGCAGATTGAGGAAAGGAGAAGCATAATTCATTTTTGAAATGCTTCTTATGTCACATAACATTTCTTTATCTGCTCTCTTAGTGTGTAGGTGTTTCACACATTGTAGTGAGATAAAAAGCACTATAGTATGGTACTAAAAAGTAATTTATTTTATAGTTAAGAAGATCAGGAAAGCATTTGGTAAGACAAGAACAGAATTATTGTTAAGTCATTCGTCCGAATTTATCCAGAAAACTGTATTTAGCTGAAACCTAAGTAAGCGATCCTTAATTAGAATCTTATTCATCTCTACTGTGTTGCAACTAATTGCATTTGTGGCGCTTGCCTTTAGTTTTTGTCAGTATGGAATTTTCTTTAACGTTCTGCTTTCTAGCCTGGCCTAGAATCGTGTGCAGACGCCACATTATGAGTGTTGCATGAACCTCATCGTGTAATGTCATAACTTCACTGAGTGTGCTTCACAGTAATGTAAACCACTGGCCGACATGTGAGAAGGGCCTTTCGGCTGTGTCTGGTGTCAGGAACGAGCGTATTCGTATTCGTGGCAGTGTCGAGCATGCTGTAAGGAGCTGTTACACGGGCGCTGTACAGTGGCATGCGACGTGGCCACTGCGAGCGCCGTTTCCGGCGGGCGGCCCTCGGTATGCCTCGCGCACCGGCATCGCAATGAGTGTTCCCACGGCACGGCTGCACCGCGCCGAGCCACGCCGCACCTGCCACGGGCGGGGCGCCGCGCCACCTCTCAACACAGGTGACAGCGCTGGGGGAACCTCATGAACTACGTGACTGTCTAGGGGGGAGGGACGGAGGGAAGGGGAGGGGTTGACTGGAAAGCTACGCTGGGCTACTCGGAGAAAGGGGGGGCCACGTAGCTCTCCATTCATATTATATATCACAATTAAAATGAGTTACAGAACACACAACAGCATGCGAATGTTTATTTCCATCATTTAATTATCGCTGTATGTAATTTACAGTATAGTCTGACAAGACAGTACAAAATGTCTTATGGAATCAGTAGGGAAAAAAGCTACGTGCCAGGGGGGGGGGGCGTGCGGAGGGGGGGGGGCGGCACAGGTAATCAAGTGATACAGAGTGAAGATCCATAGTTAGAAAAATCATTAATACTCCCCCTTCCCTCCACGATGGGGAAGGGGGGATTCACAGCAGTGGCGTAGCTACTATGGGGCTAGGTGGTGCAGTGCACCGGGGCCCCTACGCTCAGGGGGTACCCAAGTATACCTCAGGGGTGCCTCCAAGCACAGTTCAGAGGGCCCACAACTAAGAGGCCGTCACTGCTCAGGGGGGCCCCTAACCACTGTTCAGGAGGCCCCCAAGCACAACTCAGGGGCGCCCAGTCTCAGCTGAGGGGGCCCCTACCAGCAACATAAAGCAAATAAAAAGGTAGTCCATCTGACCTGAGGGCCCAAAATAAATTTTTTGCACTGGGGCCCTTGTTGACCTAGCTACGCCACTGGTTCACAGGAAGCCAAAATGAAGCTACGTGGTTTATGGATGCTCCCTTGTGCGTCTACTCCACACAATCAAGTTCCTGCTAGCGGGATTACAAGATTCATTCCATAGCCTCATGAACTAAGACGAAGAAAAAAGTCCATATTTTGATATGGTGCAAGCGTAGTGTGTTATTACCGTTTCATACATTCCAAATAGTAGAGATGTTTTAACTTTCATGTGGCAATTTTCTGAAGAAAGCTAAAGCATGCAGATAGAAACGCGATATTGACAACTAGGAGTACCTGTCTTGGGAAGGAACTGAATGAAAACACTCTCAATTTGTCTAATTTAGGTTGCGATTATTAACTGGTTAAGTAGAAAAAGCACCGATGAAAACATTTGGCAAATGTTTTGTATGGAGTGTGACACTTTATGGGACAGAGACATGGCTACTAAGAACAGAAGATGTAAAACGAAGCGTTTGAGATGTAGATGTGAAGGAAAATGGAGAGGATAAGCTGGAATGAAAAATTTAACAATGCTGAAGTACTAGAAAGAATTGGTAAGCGAAGAAAACTACTCCAAATCACAACAGAAATAAAGGAGAACTCGATGGGACACTTGTTGAGAAGAGAGTACTTTTTAATAGACGCCTGGTGGGGAGTGAGAGGAAGAAGGAGGTGCAAGATCACAGATAACATCGAAGAAAATGGAAACAACATGGACATGAAGTGAAGGGCAGAAGATAGGAGAGCATGGAGAGCAGCCACGTGAAAACCTGCCTTAGGGCAGAACAGTGTTGATAATGATCATGGTGGAGTGAAATACTAGATGAGGATACGCACGAACACTTACAAAAGATATTAGCTAAGGTTTGTTTTGTTTCAGAGACAGAAGTATTTCACAGATATAAATTTCACACATAAACATGATAAAAATAACAACATTAAAATTAAGAACGTATTCTGAGGAATCAGACAGCAGGAAATATTAACCAGAAAACATACCTATGCCCAGTATTGTTTTTAAACGGTAAGTGTTACAGTTCACACCAGGCGAATTACCTTCTAGTTATTCTGTGTACATAATGGTGTCAAATTTTTAATAATTTTTTATAGAATTACACAGGAGGAAATTAAAAGTGCAACGCCCAGACAGGAATGATTAAATTTTATGAACTTTGTAGATATATACAGGGTCATACCCAGAAGAAATAATAACAAATTGAAACGGATCAGGTTAAGTATATTACCTTCAGGTACAATTGTCGGTAAGAAGTGCGCCTACCTATATATTCGTGGATCCTTGCCGGCGTTGAACAAAGAAGTTATCGGATGTCTTCTTGGGGTACCTCTCTCTACGAATGTCTGTCTTGTGCAGTCAGTTATTGCATAGTTTGTTCTAGATGACAGTGTTATCTAATGTGTCTGCTCCTGACATTAGACAGGCAGGCTCTATTGAGAACAAATCTGGGGACCATGTGGTCCTATTGTGATCTTAACCCCTTGAAAGCTTGTGTTGCGATGGTCGCCGTATGAGGATATGCGAATTGGATGGTGGACATGAAGGGCATCACTATAGGATGCAGCACCCCGTCCACATAGTGGTGAGCTGTAATTGTGTCTTCAACAACCACCAACTCTATCCTGCTGTCGAATCTGATTGCCCCTAGACCATGACACCAGTGGCTCGACCTGTGTGACGTTCTGAAATCACAGCAGGGTAAGCCGTTTCTCCATTATGCCTGCGTACATGTTCTCGAATATCACTTTGTCAGAGACAGAATCGAGACTCTTCTATAAACGAAAATGTACGCAATTCACGTGTCCATTTGCGTTTTGCAATACACAAGGTTAGACGATGCGGAAATGAAATCAGGTTAATGGAACACATTACATATGGGTCAGAGAGTGTAACTCAGTATCAAGCAATTGGTTTACAATCGTCCGGGAGGTGACTCTCTGTAACCACCGCTTGGATCTGGCTTGCGGCCACCCGTCTGTCAGCAACAGCCACCCACACAATTTGGCGTTTTCACGTGCTGTTGCCCTTCTGTATGGACCTATGCTTGCTCTAGGAGTACTAGTGCCTTCTTTCATCCATTGTGTAACAATTTTGTATACTGACATTGCCGTACGGCCAATCCTTCGGAAGATTTCACGATATGTTGGAGCCTTTTCAAACACGCCAATTTTCTGACCTATCTTACAGTTAGACATTTGGGTGTACAGGGTCATCACTCTTCGCCTTGGCATATTTGCCATAATCCTTGTGGGTGTTGTAGTTTTAATTTCCGCCAGTATATGTCACTAATTCCAATTGTTCGTTTTTAAGTAAAAATTGAACTTAGCACTCGCACTGTTACAATTTGTGTTTACATATAGCAGAGTTCACTGCACATTACGTTTGTCTTTTTAACGAAGTATCTTATGTGGAGAAGGAATATGGATTGGATTAATAGAGTGTTCAGTGGAAAGGAATGAATATAGAGGAACACAAGAATATAGCTCACGATGCATATACTGCCGGACGTAGATTATAGTATAAGGAAACCAAGAGATTAACAGAAAAGGACAGGTGAAGATACTGACTGCGAGAGAAAAAGAAAATTTCGGAAATGTATGTTTGGAACATATCACTTTATGGAAACTTAGTCTGAATGTTAGGAGACCAGAAAGATGAAAAGTAAAAGTGTTTGAAATGTGGAGCTACAGGAGGATGTTGAATGGAGTCACACTTGCAGAATTACGGCACAGACTAATTTATTAATTAAGAAAGCAAGAAAAGAGGAACACAAAGATAATTGAGAATATTATTTCAGCGGCTGGGGGAAGTGCAGGACTATTCCTACTAGTCAAGGTACTGATGACGCCTGAAAAATTACCGTGTTAAGCCACAAGTCTTGAGTGTTGTAGCTACGGTCCATAAACAATGTCTGAGACAGGAAAGGAGTATAAAAATGAAATATTGAAATAGTGGGTGAGGGAATCTGAATTGGGGAACCAATAATTGCTTTCAGGAGTCAGGCTTTCGGGGAGTGAGTGGACAGTGTACTCCGCAGCCGTAGTCCCTAACAGCCCATAAATCCATTTAGACGGGCGAGCTCTGTTTTTCCCACGTCGCGGACCGGCAGTGACGTCACTCATTTACGCTGCAACATCATCTCTGGCGAGGCGAGCGTCAAGTGCAGAGCAGGTCATCCGTAACAGGAGACCGCAGCTGGGCTTCTCTCTCTCCCCTACCTGCTAGCCAGACGAGTTCATCTCAGGAGTACAGTACACCAAACGAATCAGGAACAAACGTAATATCATGACATATAAAAGAACTTGCACATACCTGTTCATATTCATTCACGTATTACAGTAAACAAAAAGTGAAATAATGAAAGTTATAATTTATTATTTATCTAAGAAGTCAATTGTTATGTCCTATATCACAGTTTTAAATGTAGTGTCTTACGCCATCTTCCTGATAGCTTACAGATATTGTAATATTTTTTTTTTTTTTTTTGAAGAGGACAAATTCTTTTGGCAGAAGATAATTTCCGCAACCGATAGTGCGTACATTCTCGACGTGATTTTAGTCATTTTTTTTTTGAAGGTCTTGCTACATTTATAAACACCTAGGTCTGGAAAAATTTTCTCACGAAACTCTCTTTACAGTTTATCGGAAATTTCTGATTTTTTCGCGTTTTCATTTGTAACGAATTTAAGAATAATCCTTTGTTCCGCGCTTGGGTGTACATCTACTTAACCCGTACTTGTGAAGCAAATAACACTCCACGCCGGTCGCTGAACAGCTGAAATAGGTCACCACTTGTTCCCCAGTGCTACCAACTTCAGCACTTGTTTCTTTTATCATGTGCTAAGTTCAAATTAAAATTTAAGTTAGTAGCCCCAAGTAATCTGTTCCAAATATTCTAATATTTGACTATATCCTCTACACCCTATAACAATCAGTTTCTTTTAACTGTTTGAAGCTCAGAATTTAACTCGACATCCTATCTCTTTTCTTGTACAATGCTCTCGCAAAATCTGTTCATCCAAATTTTTTTTTTTGAAGAAGGTCATTTCCCTACTTACCGTTCCAATTATAGCACCATACTTTCAATGGTTCAAATTTTCCGTTTTCTGGCTATACAATAATTATTTCTTTCCCATGAGTTTCTGCACTCGGTACTGCATAAAATATTTTGGGAGATTTGTTCTACGTTTTATACCAAAAACTTTCCTCGTCTGCATAACGCTCTTTTGGATAGTGCTTTTTTTCTTTTGTTATATCTTCCTTGCTTCATCTACGATTGCATTTGCACTCTTATTACTTATTCTTCCGTTTTTCCATATTTTATCGTTTCTGTGTCACTTTTTGGTCGTTATTTTGCTGTTGGTTAAATTTATTACTTATTGCTCTGAATATATTTTATCAAACGACAGTATTATCATGAAGTTTACATTAACGGCGTACAGTAAATGTTTTGTTAAACCACGAGTAAAAAGAACATACAGATTGAATTTGACTCTTTACGTGACTGTGGATATAGGCTGGTTACACAATGGAAACTTTACATGTTATTTTAACTGTATTTATTTATCTTAGGAACTAAACTCCCGAATATAATTGTTTTATATAGTATTGTTATATTGAAGTACGCTTTATAAACAAGTCATAAAAAAACGCTACGTTCCAATAGTTTCTTTTGATTAAAACTAATAAAGTGAGGTATTTTTTCAGTCACAGTAGATATCAACTTTTTATGAGTGCAACAAAGTACTTGTAACCGCCAAATAATTTATTCCGCTGTTACAAGAAGGATATTAAGATTCGGGCTGTCGTAGATGCTACTGCAGGTATTAGTTCATACATCATGAAGAATTAATTAAACACTTCACGTGTCCTGGTGATTTTCGTACTGTATGAATAATTGGAAAAGAAGTGCCCCATCCAGCTGTTCCCGGCACAATTGGTGAATAACATCTTTTAAACAGGATTCATTGCAATAACATAGACAAAAATCTTTTTTGCCGTTGTTAGTGTTAAGTTGATACTCTTTAATTTCAAGCATTTTGGATTGTTATTTCAGAGGTAAATTGTATCTGTAAAAGTCTGATAATGTGATTTTCGAATAATCAGCTAGAAAACTACCTTTATTATGTCACACACAATTATTGCAACTGTCTTTTGAGAGCTGTATGGAGGCGTCATTCAGAGTAACCTAAGTGATGGTTATTCTCGGCTCATATGATCGGCGGAGTTAAGAATAATTTATTTGGGAGAGCCTTATGCATTGTGAGTAAACGTCGTTATGACACGGCGCTTTTTATCCTCGCCGTGCTGAAGACAAAGACTAACTTATGGAAACACAGTCTTGTGCATACATTGCATTGTCTGGCTGTTAATACACTGAAAGGCCTTGGGGGAGTGGCGTTTCGTTTGCGCTGGGCTTGGTCGAGGCATCTCAGCGACTTGAAAGTTGGCAACAGTTCCTTCCAAACATCTCTCTCGCATTAGAAATTCGAGCCTGAATGGCTATGCCCTTGCCGCTGGAGCAGTAAAACTGGTACAGCGCTGGGATGAGTGTGCGCGGGAAAGGTTTCCACCGCGCATTCCTACACTGTCAGAATGTGGAGCAGCACTCGTTTTATTCTTCGCCAGTACGTCGTAAAACGGAGCAGGAGAATTAATGAGAGTGATGCTGACCCTTAAGGTATCCAGTTTGGCAACGTACGTATCGCAGTTGTTAAAAGCGTTTCACGGCTTCAAAGGTCATCTCGAATCGTCGATCCTCCTGTTAGACGGCAACGTTAACTCGAGTCAGATGAGTAAGAATCGGAATAACTGGCGCAGATGTTAAGGCAATACGGCCAACATCAAAGTCAGTACGACTCTGTTCGGAGACTATATTTTATCGGCGGCCCGACGTGCGTGTGAGGTTGGAACGCGTCCGGCGTTTTTTCGTGGACTTTACGTAATAATTTTTATATCTTCGGACCAGTTTGAAGCTCTATCGTCGGCAGCGACACGAGAGACTTCGTGCGCTCAGAGAGAGGTCGTTAAGTCAAAATAAAATGACGACTAGGGAGCCGGCCACGGCACTCACGTAGTCATCCAATTATCGTATAATTTACTGCACAGTCTGCCTCTTGTCGGTTCTTAAGTGAGGAAAACCAGCAGTGAACGTCTTCGCTTTGCCGGACAAACAAGTTCGGTTCTAAGCCTACGATTATTGTGGAGATATCCACATGTATAACAACCTCCGGCGGCCCCTGTGTGTATATTGAGAGGTCATTCAAACGTGGAGTTAAGCTCACGCGTTTAATTGTGAGACGTGTTCGCGGAAGTATTTAACCCTGCGACATATAAGCTTCCAAAAGTCACAATTCAGGGCGCAAGTATCAAAATGATACTGCCGTTATAATCTCGCCATTTTTTGTGCTTTAATAAGTAATATAAATTGTATGTATAAGGGGGATTAAAGACAAACTTTCATTGCAACAAAAACAAAAGGTTTCTTTATTTAACTAAAAGAAAAAAAATCTAAAAAAAATCATTTTCTGAGAATTTCAAAAATAATCTATCCCTGACAATATTTTTGAAGATGATTGATGCAATTAGTTAGCCCAAAGAAATAGGAACTAAAAAAAATAATTTAAATTAAAAAGTAACAATTGTTAAAGTTCACAGTATCGAAATATCTACTACTACTACAGTTAAATTAGGTTAGATATCATTAAAGATTAGTCAGATTCAACGATTTGGTTTTAAGGAACAACTTGTTTTAAGGATACAACATTTTAATGAAATAATACAAAGAACTATGCAATTTCTGCGCTACAATAAACACAAAAATTAATAAATAATAAAATCTTCATCTGTTAGCCTTATACTAGTTGTGTTTAAAAATGGAAAAATGAAGAAAATTTTATATACTCGAGAATATGTTACTTACCAATAAAATAGTGAAAGGCTGCGTCGAAAAGAAGTTGCAATCTTGAACTAGCGAAAAATCACACTAACTGGCGCAAGTATCAGTTTGATACAAAAAAGTTTCTCCAGAGAAAACAAAACACCGGCCGGAGTCGGAAACATCACTGGCAGGTTGAGGGTTAAAAGTCAAGAACGTAGTGGGGAGCCACTCACCGATCACGTGTCTTCAAATTCGCGGAAAACTGTTTCACCTGTATCAAAATGATACTCGTGCCTTTCGCTGGGTTAATCACTCCAGCACAATACCAATAACTATTGGAGAATTATAGATAGGAGCTAGCAAATGATAAAACTGTATTGCCATAAAAGTTTTCACCAGTAGCTTTTCAATTTTTGGACTACTAGGAATTATTATGATGTTCGAAAGCAAGAGCGTCTTTTATTTGTGTTTATATTACGCTTTTGAACACTACGAAGATTTTAGTGTTACCGAAATTTTAGAATGGTTCTCTTCCATCTGATGTTCTGATACACTTCTAGAACACGGACTTTGCCACATTCAAGCGAAATATTGTATGATTTGCTTCTTAAAAGTGGAATTTCTACTTTTCTTATTGATCTTGTAAAGAAAAACAAGGTTTCCCTACATGTATATATATTTATATTTCTTTGAAATGTCATCTGTCAACTTTAGTTGAGAGAGTGTTATAGCATCTTTGACCGTGGATGTTGGTGAAATGGAGTATCTTTGGTTGGTGGTTGGTTGCCAAGAAGTTTTATGGCAGATAGAAGTAAGAGTGAGGAAAGAAAAATCTGTCAGTTGTTGTACTTATTGTGTAATGATTTTATCAAATATCAAGTACTGAAATATGAAAATAAACACTGTTATTGAATCTTAAGTTTATTAATATAATAAATCTTACAATCTTCACTCATAATATACAATACCGAAGCTAGTGTAGCACTAACTCTTCAGGTTCTTTTGGTAATTCACTATAAGTACGAGTGAAATGTTTCACGATAGCCACGACATTATTTTATCACGCTTTCGCTATTCATGAGAAACTATAGAAGGCAGAGTAAGTATAACAATTCGATGATTGCAAAAAAAAAAAAAAAAAAAAAAAAAAAAAAAAAAAAAAATAAAAACTAATTTTATCAAAGACAACCTGCGAATTGTTTAAAGCAGCGGTTCCCAATTTCTTTTTGGCCACTGAACTCTTATTGATCATACATTTTTTGGCGGATCCCCATTTTTATAACCGTAAGCTGAAAAACCAGCCTCGCATCGGTAAGTCATCACAAACCGAAGCAGAACCATGATAGCCTTCTGACGGCGCGGTTATGACTCTTTACAATGAATTTTATTTAATTCTCGGTTGGAACACGGAACCCCTGTGACCCTTCCATGGAACCCCTGGGTTCCGCGAACCACCATTTAGGAACCACTGGTTTAAAGTTTTTTTTTTTTTTTTCTCTCTGCCGTTTCACTTCGAAAGTGAATTATCAGTGAAAACATGGAACACAATTTTTCTTTGAAAAGTTACGTGGGAAAGACAAATGATCACAGCAGACTCTTAGGCTGGCTGAATCCTCCCATTTTTTTGTATTCACCAAAAAGTCGCATCTCTCGTTTCATTACCATGCAGGCTCCGACTTGCGCCTGTGACGTCACGAGCTCGACAGGCCAGGCCCTGGTCGACATGTAGAGGGGAATGTGAGATAGTGGGCCACATGCTGTGGGAAATCGTGCTTCGTGGGTGTCCCAAGCCGTGAGTGACGGACCAGCATGTCTGACATCACCTGCAGTGTCCGAGGTACATACATTACGCGTGTCTGGCATCACGATTTCAGGAGATCGCCACTAACGCAGAATTCGGATCGCTATCTTTACACTGAACCACGCCTGTTATGACATACATGAAGATGCTGCTGCAGTAACTGATTTCGAGTCCCAGTTTAGAGCGATAAATCTACGTTAAGAATAATCAGGACTTCAGATACATAACTCATTGATGTTACATATGTTGAAACTACATATCGATAGAGTAGTATTCAGAACACTCAAGAAGGAAAATAGTCCACTTTTATCCTGACATTTAATATTTCACCACTGAGGTTAACGTTCCAAAACAGATACTACACACAATATGTAAATTTACATCTGCTATCCTGCAGTTACGGGTAATGTAAACTGTTGAGTAAAAAGAATTTTCCGTAAATGTAGAAGTACTTCCCATTTATTCCAACCCACACTGACATATGAAATGTTCTGAAGCGAGTTTCTTGTATCTTATACAGGGCGTTCGCCGGGAAACGCAACCCACTGTTAGCGCTACAAGGAAGAAACTGCTCGCGGCGAGCGAGCGTTCAGCTCCCGGCATTGTTCGACCGTCGGCCGCGGACTATTTCATAAACTTGTATGTGCTAAGCATTTAAATGTGACGTAATTCATTAGCTTACCTTATAAAAGATGCTGGAAGTGTTGACACTCTTGTGTAATGCACATTTCACATCTTCTGAACATATTTCGAGACACACGCTGCCCTAACTGACTTAATGATTTTTTGGGTGACTGTTCTAGTCGAAAAGCGATATCGTCAATTTTCTCCTCTGTGAGAATACGGTTGACCGACAGTCTCTTTTTGTTAAAAAATGAACCCGTTTCTCTTACTTTTTTAACCAGACGCAGAATTGTTGATTTAGCTGGCAGTAAAGCGCCAGGATATTCGCGACGAAATTTACTGCGACACTTTTTAAACGACTTCTTCTTCACATATGTATCGTAGAGAAATATTCTTTGTTGCAAACTGTAACGTACCATAATTTTACTCACACTCAAACACGGTACAGATTAGTAAGAGTATGAAGCCCCAAACCAGCCAAACCGCAAAGAAACGTTTATTCACAACACTGATTAATAAGAGACTGAAGTCACAAACTAGCTACAATGCAAAGAAACCGTTCTTAACAATGTAAGGGTCACTGCACTGCACTGTTGGGGCAGCGGGGTGTTAAACAGTGCGGTGATTCACGGTGCCGCGTGGCGGAAACTGCTGGCACCGCTGTCCGAGCAAGTTGCCGACGGCAACAGACTGGGAGGGTTGCGTTTTCCGGCGAACGCCCTGTATACCTGATGTCTTTCTAATATTATTTCTATAATCACAGATTAATTGATCGTTGACGGGAAGGTTGAGGGGTGGATGGATCAGACCAAGAAAATCACAGGATTACCTCTTCAGTAAGCTCGTTTAGAAACTAGTCAAGAATATTGCAAATGCATTGGGAAATTCAGCGGGGTTGCGACGCTCATAAATAAATTAAACTCCTAATAGTTATGTTATCTCGTACATTTCTGTACCAAAAAATTCGTCGGAAGAAATATTTCAGTGCATTCGTAACTTGATATGGAAGATTTCGATATAAATATTACGGAGATCAGTCAATTGAAGCTTTATATTACTAATCTGTGGTAGTTGATTACTCCGGTTGTCAGCGTTATACATTTAATCTTCATCGTAACATAAACAAAAGCTTGTTAGCACAGCACAGAAATTGATAAAACATACATTTTGGTTGATCTAATAGCAAGTGTTGATTTTAGTTAGGGAAAGTAAACTCCTCGAACTTGACTATTCCAAGTGAATGAAAATGAAAAAGTTTTACTATAATAGGAAATATAAACTGTAATAATCGGAAATTTTCTGCACACCGCTACCGACTATTTGCGGGCGTGGGGAACAACTTGCGCGTTAGCCATGTCAGGAGCGCCGTTATGCAGCGGGCCCAGTTACTCCTGCTCACTGGAACGAAGATAACAACCTCGTCTCTCCAGCACAACATCTCATTACATGGCAATTAACAACAGAAACTACACCAGATTACATCTACACGTGGACGTTATGTATGTCTGCAGTTGATTTCGGTGCGACTCCAAATTCCGCTCTGCTGTTAACGAAAAAGAGTTCTAGTTCGGTTTAGTTTGCAAATGAAATATATTAGTAGCTTACGGTACCTTTTTAACCCTATTTAACAATGACCCATGAAAGGAATCCACCAACCATTAGCCTTATTACAGAGGTATCTATACCCATAAAACTAGAAAGTCTGGGTAAACGGCACACCGCAAAGGCCGTAGCACAGAGGTAAAACGGTAATTGACTGTATTATAATTACAGTTCGTTTCTTTCAACTGGCAGGTATAATTCTGAATGTTTCAGTTACGGCTATCATTTTGATGGACAAAATAAGTTATTGTGCCTGGTATTATTAATTATAATTATGGTTGTAGCATGAATGAGGTGCACTTACAATAAGTAGATTGAGAGAAATTCTGCCATAAAACGACCTTAGTCTCCGGCAGATATTGTGCAAAGCTAACGATGCAGAAGCATGGTGGTAATTTCGTTGCCTCCAAGTAATTACGGTAGACGCAGACCAACCAGGGATGAGAGCGTGTTAAATGCAATATGTGTGACGCTGAAGGGAGAAAAGGGAAAACACCACTCGGCCCATCACCGTCAACAGTGCCCTATGCCCTCAACCCCTAAGCACTGGATTGCTTTATGCATTTAACGTGCACCTCTGGAACAAAATCTGGTTCAACCACTCTTACTCTCCTTGCCAAGTTCGGGATGACAATAATGACACTCACCACCGGGACACCAATCAGCTAACATCGGATTGGACACCAAGTAGACACAGGAACCACCCTATGTCATATGGGGATAAATTAAATGGATACTCATAAAAGACTGAGCGTGGTGGTTGAGCGGTTACTATCTGGGCCTCATATTCGGGAATACCCGGATTCGAATCGTCGTCCGGCCATCCAGTTTTCGGTTATCCAAAGTTTTCCTAAATCACTCGAGGGGAATGCCAAGATTTTCCATCAAAAAGGACATTGCCAAATTCCTTCCCTTTCTATTCCCCCAGTTCTTTTCCGTCTTTAATGACCTCGACGTTGATGAGGCGTAAATACATAAAAAAAAGGAAACTAAAAATTGTTTCTTGATTTGCGCAGTAATCTTTGAGGATGATTTTGTATACAGTACATTGTAGCAAAAATATTTCGTCGTATTGTAAGCAGAATACTTGTTCTAAATGAAGAAGCAGGCCCAAGCCCACCTGCTCCGTCGCTCCCACTGCTTCCTTCGCCTTTGCAAGCGGAGGGGACTTGGCGGCGGCTTGTCTCAAGCCGGTTTCGGCAGTGAAAGGGTTAATGAAACGGTCCCAAAAATAACCGCGAGCTAGGCGGGCGGGTCTCAGCCTGCAGCCGCTGGTGGACCAAGGTCGCTCCGATGGGTTCCCAGACGCGGTCCGCCGCCGCTTCATGAATAATTATCATCCGGCCGCGCGGCAGGACAGATCCCATCTCGGCCGCTGTCGCTTCGAGCTCAGCCGCCCCGTTGTGCCACTCGACCACTCGACAGCATCCACTGTGGTGCCATTGTCTCAACTGGTCCACCCAAAAGTCACCGAAATCTGACTCATACATATCTACATCGTGTGGGACCTTGTAGTTCGACATCATTTTTCGTAAGTCTTCCACTGTCAGCTTTTCCGTAACTAGGGAGCATCCATAAACTACGTGGATCTGTCTAAGGAAGAAGGGAAAAAAGGGGGCGGGGGTTGGCTAGAAGGCTACGCTGAAGTACGTGGATTTCCGAGCCAGACCACGTAGCTTTCCATTCAAATTATTTTTCACCCTTAAACGAGGTACAGGGCACACAACAGCATGTGAATATTTATTTCCTTCATTTAATTATCTCCGCGTGTAATTTACAATAGCCTGACAAAATAAAACAGTACAAAATGTCTTCTCGATTCACAAGGGATAATAGCTGCGTGCTACGTGGGGGGGGAGGGGGGAGGGGGGAGGGGGGAGGGGGGGGTCACAGGAGACCAATATGGAGCAACGTGGTTTATGGACGCTCCCCTACACTGTATGATAACGCAGACATTTTGGTGTCAGATTCGCTTGCAACTTCAATTTACATTCGCTGAGAATTCTCTTTTTACAATTATTAATAAATAAATGCATCATAAGCAATTGAATATTTGTTCGTTAATTTACTTTCAGAACACGTTTCGCTTCTTAACTGAAGCATCTTCAGCGGTTTTCCTGTTAATTGTGTATACATGTTACAATATTGTTATGCATTACATTTTAAATTTCGAAGTTTTTACACAAATTATAATCTACTTACATTTTCTGATATATTGGATAAATAGAGCAAAATATCAAAAAATGCAAGTAGACTATAATTTGTATAAAAAATTTCAATATTTAAATTGTAAAACATAACAATATTGTAACAGGTATATACAAACGACAGGAAAACCGCTGAAGATGCTTCAGTTAAGAAGCGAAACGCGTACCTAAAGTGAATAAGTGAACAAACATTCAATTTATTAGACTATATTTATTTATTAATGTTATCAGCATTTGAGGAAAATGATCCACAACGTCCACATATTCCTTATTTTACAATGCTACAACTTTGAACGATTGATTACTTTATAAAACGTATTGTCGATTTGTTCATTTACCAAGGGCAGCGCTTTTAATCGTTCTTAGAGATTGAATAACCACAAGATAATGTTAACTTTCGACAAATTTTATGCAGTCACAACTAATATGTTTCAGAATTTAAATGATATATTATGTCAAACAAAACTGCTAACCTAGTTTCCATAGCCAATTTCTTTGGTGCGAAATACCACATATACAACAAAAAACGAAGACATACGATAGAAAAATACACACGTCTTCCCTAGGGTAAAGCCAACTGATATTCCAGTTGGTGAAGTCTATGATAGATCTGTAACGTTCAGCAGTGTAATTTTTATTTCTTGTATTAATATGAAACCACGTTTTCATATACACCACCTAATTTTTCGTACATCATAAATTAACATTTAGCTGAATAAAGTCTCGTATGAAACGTCCTAATGTGTGCAATCAAATGGGAATGTTGCCGCCTAAGATAGAATGCATGGCAACTTCTCTATACCTCCGCTAGAGGTTGCAGATATCTAGAATTGTTTCAGTTTATTCCAGATACCGTTGCATTTGGTGAAAAAAAAAAAAAAAAAAAAACAGGAGATTCCCTGTTTCTCAGTATAAATGGAAAAATCCGGTTGGAGTACTGGATGTAACATTTTAAGTGTTTTTTTTTTGATCCACTGTTTTCAACAGCAACTGCCGAAGCTGCTGAGCCAAAAATAGATGTTACGAAATCCATGTTGATGGAATCGCGGCTGACCTTTAAGAGCGAAAGACGAACCACTCGAATATCAACACGATCATAGTCACGATATAAATATCTTCTCTCGGATTATAACACCTCCATTGCTCAGGTATTGCTTTCTCGTAGGACTCAAATGATTTATGAGATGCAAACAACTATCCCTCTCTTCTTTGGCTGGTGCCTAAAATTTTTAAGACTATGAGACTCGCTTCAAATTAGATAACCGAGGTGCGAATCAATGGAAGTGTCGTATTAATATTTTTGCTTAGCCTGATCTGGAATATACTGTAGTCAGAAACAGAGCACCTTTTCTCCACTGGCCTTTATGACCATATCCTGCCTTACCATGCACAATACGCAGGAGTCTTAATGAAGGTAAGATGCTACCAGATAACTAGCTTAAATACGAGATCCGTTTCGATACGGGAGGAGGTTAAGGCTTACGCATCGAACGTATACAGGGTGTTACACATGTCCACATAACATATTTTCTTTGTTTGTGTGTGAGGAATGTTTCCTGAAAGTTTGGCCGTACCTTTTTGTAACACCCTGTATAGAAGGTAAAAACTTAATGTGCAGAAATTTTAATATCCAGTGAGGGCCAGAACACTGTACTATAGTTGGAGACAGGGTTTAACATTTTAATGGTGATTTACGGTTCCTCCTATTCATAATCACTTTGATAAATAACGAAATGTTTTTTTCCCAGTTATTTGTTTATACTGATGCTTTATGGTCTTTATAGCAAGAAGAGGACAGAAAGGAATTCTGCTATGGATTTATGAAGAAACCTTTCAGGCAATCACCTTATTTCGTCCAGATTGCTATAGCGGGAATCGAATTCCTGTCTTCCAGAACGCCAGACATTTGTGTTAATGCACACCTGTCTGGTTCGGATTTTTTCTGCAATTCCACCCGTAAAACCAAACGAAGGAATTTATTTCTTAATTAGTTAAAAAGAACCGTTTAAATAAGATAGCAGCAACATACACAGAAAATCTGTATAACTTTCAAATCAATGTGAATTTATTCGCTGTTACTTTTCTCCACCCTCCTGTGCGTGTTTCGCCTCTTTTGCCGTTTCCCACAAGTCTCTCATGTCGTTCCGCTAGCATGCGGAACAGGGAGTAACAATGCGGACTCCATTTTAAGAGGCGGCAGCCTCGTTTGCATTACACATTCCTCACTTCTCCTCGACTGTCACGCTCTCTAGCGAAAGAAATTTTCCTGTGCTCCATATCTCTTTCATCAGCCGCGTATCTCTACGTGGAAGGAACATTGTGGCCGCTTTCGTAGCGCACACGCTCCGAATGCAATTGCGCCGAGGCATTCGTTTTTTCTGCTCAACCACTCGCAGCATTAAATCAGTGTCACTCTGTATTCTGCTAACAATCTGCCACACGGGCTAGCCAACCTTGAAATTCCTTGAAACTACTTTTTTTTTACGTGCATGACTGTTTTGTAATCGAATGTCGATAGTCATTAGCGTGTGATTATTTTCCAAAGTCAGCATTTCATTGACAATTTGTTTGACTAAATACAAGAGTACAGTATCGAGTGTTACGTGTCTTAGTTCCGAGTGAGGCAATTTTTCATTGCATTTCATTATGGTATATACATCGGAGGAGACTTCTCTACTATTTTCCTATGGCATTTTGGTCACTCAAACAAAAATTGTTTAACGAGCAGATAAGTGGAAATTTGATCAGTTAGGACTAGACTAAATTGGGACCGGAGTTAATTTGATGAATAATTACCATGGACAGTCACGCTAAGGAATTTGTTTAAGTCTCTCTCTCTCTCTTTGTTATGTAGGTGTAATTTGTGTTATATTTCGAGAAATAAGTTATTAACTGCGAAACTAATTTATTCTTATCTAGCTGGTGCCCGCAGCTTCATTCAAGCGAAGCGATGATTTATATATCTCTCCCTTAAGTCGATTATTTCGCCCTTAACAGTTGGCCAGTGAGGCAAAATAATAATAATAAGAAGAAGAAAAAGAAAAAGAAAAATTAAGTAAAAAATAATAATTCTACCAAATAAAACGATGCCACTCGAAAGCTGAAATCACATAAAATATTTCAGCTGATAGAAGTAATTTGCATTTAAATTAATACTGATTTGGAGACAATTTCACCATAAAATTCTCAACTTTCCGAATTCAAATCAACAGAAAACACAACTATTATACCCCAAGGCCCGGGAACTGCCCATTATTCCAAACCCCATCAAACTTCGACCATTAGTTTCTCCATGAATCCAAACAGGCACGCAAAGAGAACAAGACAGATGCTTTTTTTTTTATTTTTTAAAAAAATGAATTTTATTCCATTTCTGTAACTCATTAACAGTGGTCAAATTCATTCTTTAAATATCTTAAATATAGGTAAATTTTTCAGATTACAGTCTTATTACATTTATAGATGTATGCAGAAGCAATCTGACTTCCATGTCAATAGGATAACAGACAAGTAAATTTTATTTGAAAAGAGGACTGTAGATAGCAGAAACTGGAAAAAAATTCTTCTTTTTCGGGCAACCTTCACAAAGAATTACCATAAAAATGTGTTTATTTAGTTTCCATTGATACGATTAGTTCAATATTTCTTTCAGTGCTTCATGTTAGAAAAATTATATATTACATATCAATGGACAAAAATTATTTCGAGGAAGCTCTATGATAGACGTAACACTTAACTATTCAAACTTCTTTTTAAATAATAATTTATTATTTCATAAGACCTAGATGCAACTGTTGTTTGATTTATGTTTATAGTCGCATGCGTTTTGTCCCTCCTCAAATTGGCGATCAAACGGCGATTTTACATTTCTGATGTGAAATGTAATATTCGATTGTATGATACTTTTAGCGTTGCTCATTACATCTTTGACCGCGTCTGTCAAAAATAATGGAAGGTAATATAGAAAGTCCTTGAGCCTGTATTGTCATTAACTACTATGTTGCGTATGTATGAAGACCTTTTACTCTCTGAGAATTCACCTTTATTAAACTTCCATATCGCTGTGTATTAGCCTTTTGAAATAAACATCGCTTTGAAATATCTGTTCATATTCCTGGAACATTAAGTGATGCGTTTTGACTAAATATTCCTTACCGTAATTTTTTCATTTTCTACTGTTCGATACTGGCCGGAGCAACTTTTCAAATTAAATGGTTGCTATGGGCATACCGGTGTTGGATCTCTCTCCCTTCACACTAATCTGAATTAATCAGAATCAATCCGAATCAAGAAAAATGTGACAACCAAGATTCGGTTAGTGCTCCACCGGTCATAAAACGCCCAGACTCAATTTCCGCCTTCACATCACTAGAATCCGGTTCAGTCCGCCTTCATTGAATGTCAGAATTTTCTTCCTTCGAGTAGTCATGAATCGACAACCAGACATGATCGATGTGAAACTTTTGATTATGGGAGTGAAAAAAATAGTGCGTTTTATGATGCGAGTGATGAAAACCACAGTAACAGAAATTTTATTGCTTCTGTGTGGAGGAAAAGTGGGGAAGATTTAAGGATTCCAGGTAAACTTTTAATTTCATCATCATTTAATCTGTATTATTTAAAGCGGGGATTTGATCCGGACTGACGTGGTTTGACTCGGCTGGTGTAAAGGTTTGGAGATTTCAAATCAGATTCACATTGATTTGGATTGGTTCGGGTATAGTGTGAAGGGAGCCTGAGGAGGCAGGCGTGTAGACGCTGACGTCGACGGCGCGATTCTCTGCTCTGCATGCGCCCCGCGATTCGTTTCTCGCAGTCCGGTCACGGCGGATCTTCTCTCCCGTCAAGCAAGCTGACGCAAAAAGAGGCGCGCCACTCACGGGACTATATTTGGGACCAACGAAAATTCGACGACATCGAGATAAGCCGCAGGGCCACTGTTATCTCGCGGATGGGCCGTTTAAGCCCGGAACTCGTTTTAGAGTACAGTCGTACCAACATGCAGGATGCACCTCTGATCCAGCGATACTGCTGGCATCTACATACTACGTACTACGTGTGTTGATTCAGTAGCCACCTATCTCTGAACATGAGTCACTGATTAAAGCACAAGGATCACCAGCTTGTTGATTTTTAAAATGTGAGAAACTTCAGACTTCATTAACTAACAGGATGATTAGACAAATCTAGATAGTACATGTTAGATATGTAACAGAGAATGTTCTAACATGGAACGTAAACAAACAAACAAAAATGGCTTAAACTGAGCAATGACAGGACACAATAATACAAATTTCGATTGCAGAAGGATAATTCCAAGCATGTGAATTCTACTACACATTAAATGTGTAACTACAAAGTGATTTATCAACGTTTGATAGGGAAAAAAAATTCACTGTCTGAGGAAACATATGTCACTAAATGACCCTTTTAAAATTTTAATTCCGTCAGACTATACATTATACATACCTGTTAATCTAGTAACTTTATTTCTGGTTCTGCTCGTTTTTCCGAGCATACTGGTATATAAGAATTTAATATTGTAACATTTCACTTACTATTCTGAGTTCGTTACATGTAAGAAGTATCAGGGAATGCATATTTCAAATCCTTACTGGAGTTCCAAGTTTGAATTTTTTTTTTCCAAAATGAGGGTGAATGCTGCAATGTATCGCAAGATTTCTTTCCCTTTTGTCAAATACAAAATGAACAATGTAGATACTTTATCAGCAGAAACTGAAACCTGTGAACAGCAATATGCGATCGAACATCCGTTCTGACACCGTCTGAAAGGCTCATTGTTCTGTTCTGAAAAGCAATTCTGGTGCGATTTCTCCTCTTCAGAAAAGCTGCCGTCCTCTAGAAGCATCAAACCCTGGTCTCTGGATCAACGAAGCCATCGGGACGTGACCCGACCCGCTAGACCGGCGCGATCCTTCATCGGCGTCGAAGAGCAGGTGACAGCCGTCCCCAGCGCTGCCTCGGTCTCCTGGTTGGGTTCTTTATGCATGAGGCTATAAAATTTTATGCTGTGATGCGCCAGCTGGAGCCTGCACCGCGCTCAGCCCACTTAGACGCCGTGACGGGCGCTCACGAAGCTCGGCGCATCTTCCCTCCGATTTATTAGCGCGCGGCACGAGTTTGGCCTGGAATCTCGGTTCCTCCGTCGACACAACGGGACCCAAACGTGTCGGCGGGTCGCAGGGTCACAGCCACGCGACCGGGGTCAGCCGGCGACGGACCGCTACGTCTGCATGCGGGCGGGCAGGAGCATCGGGACATCCGGGGAGCTGGTGCATCCGCAGTGCATTGCAGGCTGCTCGGAGGACATGTACTCGACAGCACACTACTGGCGTTAAGCAGCACCACTGCTTACCGCAGACTCGTATAAGGCAAAATGGTATCATTCCTTCAACCCACTGATAAGGGGAAAGCGTGTCCCGTGGATGATCTAATTTACAACGTCCTTGCGGAAGGATGCTCAGTAATATGAACAACCTCGCCGGAGTTGTTCCTAGAAGACCTGTAGTGTAGAGGACTGGATCAAATAGCTTATTAATGATAGTTTAATAAACCTGACTATAGGTTAAACCAGTGGTACGTTGAGGGATACGTGATGTTGCTTCAAGGGATACACGCGGCTAAAGAAATCACTATGGAAAAAAAAAACAAATATGCAAACTGCTGATGCCAAAATTTATTTTAAACCATACTGAGTGTGTGTGAATTACATTACTGTAATGCTGTGGGCGTGTGAAGCATTTGACAGGGATGCGCGCATTTACTTATTTATAATTTCAGCTTTAAGTGGTACGCTGAGTGCTTTCTTGAAGTGGTACTCGGGAAAAACTAACTGGAAATCACTGGTTTAATCAAAGCTAACAGATGGTTTATTTCATTTCTGCGCCAACGATAAAAACTACATGGGGTGGTTTCGGGATCGTTAATACCAAACAAAGTTACGAAATCTTCCATGGCCTATATAGATGAATATGTTTGGCATTCATATAGTTGTTGTTGTCGTTGTCGTCATACCCAACGTTTTTACTTTTGCATATATTTGTTTAACAACGCTAACTTCTTCAGTAATTGACACTGGGCACTACAGTCGTTTCATCCAACGATTTCACTGCAAAGCTTGAGCATTTTTGATTTTACTGGAAATCCGACCCCCGAGAAGGATAATTATTTGACAGTTTGTTTTGGAGCAATTGGCACAACGATCCTACGACTGCATACTGTTAATAATGGTAAAATATGGTTGTTATATGCACTCACGACTTGCACTGTCTTATTGATTAAGTAAATATTCACTATTCATATGCTATTATTGAATTCTGTGAGAGGTTACAGAGACTGGTCAAGTGTGTATTTTGTTTGCTGTTATCAGAATTTTATCACATTGTACCGGCGGGGTACTACATCGGACTTTACCCTTTCCCGCGTGATCTGCCGTGATATGAGGCAGTCTAACGGTGTCACAATGATTGCTATTGAAGCTTTACGATGGAACTTGAGCACTGAGAGGGCACCCCTCTTTCATGATACCAGCTTTTCACCCTATTCAAATATCTGTAGGTGAGCACCAGTTTGTATTGGTATGGCTGGTTATGGATACGGAGACTGAAGTGAAACCCACAGTACCACCCAGATCTGTACTGTAAGTATCACAAGACGTGCGATTGGTACGATGGCTCTGTGTGAATATCTCTGCTGTGACCGAAGAAAGCGCGTCTTGGTAATTGCGGGGGAAAGCGTGTGCTTACCGCTATGCGACCGAGGACAATACAAACCTGCCTGGCGAGTGCCTCGACGACACAGATAGCGGCGCAGCCAAATGTCAACTGGGCGAGGATCTTCTGCCGTGACCCCAGCTCGTCTCCTCTCACGCACCACTCTCTTCCGCGTCGCTCACAAACACTCCACAGGTGTAGTTCATAAGACAACACCATTCCGACACCTATTCGAGGACTATGCTTGACCTAAGATATGGATGGCGTCCATATAATTTCGTGGGAGTAAGGAGATTCAGGTGGAAAATAATCAAATAATCGTATATGAACCAACTGGAACCTACATCTGCTTGGGTTTATTTACGTACTTACATAAGTTACTGGGATTGACACATCATCATCAGATGATATGGATGGCTTCCATTTAACTTCTGCGTTAAGGAGATTTAGGTGGGAAAGAATAAAATAATCGTCTATGAACTAACTGGAACCTACATCTACTTGGGTTTATTTACGTACTTAGTTCCTGGGACTGACACATCATCATCATCTGATCATATGGATGGCGTCCTTATAACTTCGTGGGTTAAGGAGATTCAGGTAGAAAATAATCAAATAATCCTCTATGAACAACCTGGAACCTACACCTACTTGGGTTTATTTACGTTCTTAGATAAGTTCCTGGGATCGACACATCGTCATCATCATCTGATGATATGGATGGCGTCCATTTAACTTCGTGGGTTAAGGAGATTCAGGTGGAAAATAATCAAACAATCGTCTATGAACCAACTGGAACCTACATCTGCTTGGGTTTATTTACGTACTTAGATAAGTTCCTGGGATTGACACACTCTATCATTTTCATAACTCCTGGAACAGTTTTACTTTCTTCGTCACACAGCAGTGAAATAAAACAGATTTAGTGAAGGTTATTGACTTAAGACATTTCATCCCTTAGTCATTTTGGGATGGCATAGCTTTCTGGTTGTGGGCGTTTTTTTTTTTTTAGTTTTTCCTAGCGCCTCTTGTGTTAAAAGCTTGCCGATTTGTAAAGGTCTTTCCTGAAACCGTTAAGGTGCATCCCAACTGGAATATAAGGTATTTTATCATTCAGTAACGAGAGGGTTATTCTGATTACGGATTTTTAGGTGGTTTTATCTCTAAAAAAAAGTATTTGATTAACAATCAAATTAACACAACAAACACTACTGCAAAGCACTGTCAGATAAGGACTATGGGCACGACATTACTGCTAGAGTATGCCAACACCTTATCGAAGTTGCACTTATAATATAAATGCACATACCTTGGCTACGAAATTAATTTTATACGGATATATCGTATAACGCAAATACATTTCATTATTAAAATGTTCATTTTTAACCTCGCCTTAACACGAGAAGCTAAGCATCAAATGTAAACATTGCTTGACTTATGATTTTTAAGTCTCCGTATTACAAGGGATCGCTGTCTATAAACATTGGAAGTAAATGAATTTTCTTGAAAATATTGAAGGCTGTAATAAACAAAATTAAACTGGTGTGAATAGTTTGTGAATAGTAGATTAATTGGTATTATGCATATATACTTAGTATCACTTTTACACTGATGAATGAAAATATTGAGAAGAATTGTTTTTAGGTTATCTTGCTTGCTCTTTATTACCACTTTCCACTAAGGAAGAAAGCTCTATTACCAACACTTTTTTAAATGGTAGTATAAATTTATTTACCCTCAAAGCGTCGTTTGTATTCATCATTCAGAAGAAATAATCATGACAAAAATAGAATATTCACCTAGTATTTGAAGCTGTTTCCAAAGATTCTTGTTTGTAATCATGTTTGATTCTTTGTGTGTTATCAAACAAAACACGTGCCAGATTTTTTGTAAATTATATTACGATGATTAATTAAAGTCCTCTTATATTTATGAACCAAAATTAAAATACGAGTGGTGTGAAAAGTTCATGGCATCCACCATAGGTGGATGTTATATCTGCATATTACAAAAAATGACATTTAAAAAAAAAATCTGGCGTTCATAACTCCTCAAAACAAACATAAGCTTCTTACCATATTCTATAAAATTTTGTAACGTCACAGCAAAGAATGATGTAGGCCTACATAATAATTTGTGAATTAGATGAATTGAGGTCCCTATAGTAGATATAAAACACGATGCAAGTTCATGTCAATTTATTTCAGTGAAATTTCATTTCAACTCTTTTACTATCATTTCTAAGGGAACCAGCCGAGTGCCACTGAATTATAAGTAGTTCATAGTAATGTATGGCTTGTTATTGGAACGTGTAATGAGTGTTACAGAAGAATGTTGAAAATTAAGTAGAGAGACAAAGTACGAAATAAACTATTTTTTGGAAATGATGGGTGAGGAAAGAAGTTTGTAGGAGAAGCTAGCAGAAAGAAGAGATAAGCTGGTTATATTTTGAGACATGCTGTATTGGTTGATTTGTTAGTGGAAGGAACAGTAGAAGGTAAGATCTGTAGAGGAAGACAGAGATTAGAATATATAAAGCAGATAATTGAGGACGTGAGTTTTAAGGGATATGTAGAGATGAAGAGGTTAGCACAAGATAGGAAGGGATGGAGGATTGTATCAAACCAGTCGCAAGACAAATGACAGAAAAAAATGAGTGCTACAGAAGTGGAAACTGAGGATTCTTGACGATGGCTATAAGGTATGACCTAAATACTTTTAGCAGGATGGATCTGAACTCAGGTCAATGCACAAGTCTCTACTAAGCACATAAATGGTTAAGTTGCTACGGTTCTCCAGCTTTAATTCCAGTTTCTTGCCGAAATTTTTTCAGAGCCTTAAATGGGCCTTCATCTCTGGCAAATATCCGCTTTAATCAAGTGGAGTATACGAGGATGCTTTGTGGTACAGATTCCATCTTAAATTGCAGGTGAATTTAAACCACGACAGAGGTGTAATATGCGTCAAATTAAATTTCAATGTTGCTTTGACGATATTTTTGTAAGAGGCAGTTTAGAGCTGCGTCCGCACAGTACTTCCTGCCTACCTGCTAGGTGGTCCCACAGAGGTCGCGTCTCCGAGCAGCACCGGTTCGACCAGGCCATCTTTCTTGTACTCTCGTCGGCGGAAACCCGTTATCCCGACGCAAGCAACATTTATGTGCAGGCGCAGGAGTTTCCCTTTGTTGACGGTGCGGCCGCAGCGGCGCAGTCCAAATGATGGGTATTACGTCCCTCCGCATCGGCGAGTCCTCTCCGCCAAGGCTAAAAAAAATAACTTAATCGTTGTCGCGTCAGTCAGCGACGCTCACATCACACACAAAAGAAGTCGCCGCGACACACACGCGCGCGCTCTTTGTCCCTCATACTCATCAGCCATCGCGACTCTTCCCGCTTTCTTTTTGCGCGCCTCCGCCGGTATTTTATCTCCCAACCGCATGTCTCTCTGCCTCCCCATTTCATTTGCGATTACTCACGTCTCGGTCTCGTAATGGCGAAACTATTAACTCCCGTGACTTTTATGGTTTGTAAAGTGCTGTTGTGCTTTAGGATTTGCTACGCCCCGCGATTTATTGTACGAAAATTCCTCCGCGCTACTTCTCAGTTCGTTTATTTCTCTATTTCATTGCCGTGTTTCCCACTACCGTTGTGTCGGATACGTTTATAATGTTCGCTATTACTGGCCTCTCGCAGTGGTGGCAGCATACAGAATCGCGTTTACCACAGGCAGTAGCCCGTCATTATACTCATTACAGGTGGAGCAAAAACTGATGTCATTAGTGTTTCAGTTAATATCTGTGGTCGGTGCGTTTGTGATAACTGTTTCTAACCCGAATTATGAGACGCACTAGAAAATTAATCTGTTTCAACAGTCTTTCTTACAACTACCTACATCTGATGACTTTATCATTTGCTATTTCATTTATCGCATTCAGGCAAGTTCATACAGTTAGTCAAAAACGGATTCTTCGTAACCGACGAGCTTTAGTTTGGAAAATGAACGTGGTGGGTCGATTTCATATTGCTCTTAAATATAATTTTAAGGAATGATCGTTAGGAAGAAAATTCCATCCATCTGAAACATTAGGAAAATTGGCGCTCGAGTAAATCCATTGGTTATTCTGAATTAATATTAGATTCACAAATCTCTGGAGGCTACATCGTAATTTAAATGACGAACTATGTTATTAATTTAAATGATTTTATTTAATTAAGACCGAAAAGAGACATTTACATTATCATACTGAAAAGCTGTATCGCTTTTTAGAACGGCCTTATACGAATATTAAAATATTTCCTTTATTTATTTTCCCTTTGCGTACAAAACATTAAATTATTCTACAGATTTACCTATTCATTCCTTTCTCTAAAATTTTGTTATAGTCGCTTTTCATTCCATTTTATTAATTTTATAGCGAATTTTCAAAAGCTTTATTTTCGCACTAATATTCAGCTAAATCGAACGACGCCCACGTCAGATATCGGATGAACTGATGAAAAGACCTGTGTATCCTTTTTTTTAGCATCAAAACGAAATCTTTTATGCCTTTATACGCGATAGCTGTATGGAAACAGCAAACAATTTTACTCTGTATAGTAGTGATACCATGTGGACATTGGACACAAACTAGATACAGAACACTGAAATGAACTGATTAACTGTAGCCATTCATTTAATAAAATTAACCAATCTGAATAAATAGCATGAAAATTTATCTAAGCTATTGGACACGGTCATTAGAGGCGTTAAATGACCTGCTGACAGGGAAAGACAAAGAAATCGGCCATGGTCTTTTTGAAGGAAGCATCCCAACATTTGTCTCTAGTGATTTGGGGACACCATGGAAAACACAAATCTGAATGCTCGGACGGTGATTCGAGTCGGCATCCTCCCGAATGCGAGGCCAGAGCGTTAACCACTCTTCCACCACGCTCGTTCCCAAATTAATAGCTACCAAGCAGTAACTTCATTGGCAGTTGTGTTAAATTTTGGTGCCGATTAGCATAGAGCACTTGGGTTTTTAATTCGGTTCCTGTATGATTTACTTTTACATCCCACAGTTCTGGTAAACTCCCCACTCTGAAATTAAAGCAAATACTTCACTTTTATCCAAGGAGCTTTTTACTTCTGACATTATCTTTCTTAAAGTGTCGGAAAAAGTTTCGGCTTTTTGGACTCTACAATGCACTCTTTGAAAGAAGCTAACTGACTGTTTACACTGCAGGAAAAACCTGGTGTTTGATACAAATAGCGCATCAATTGAAAAGTGTCTACGGTTTTCTCTCAGACGTATTTACCCAACAGTAAGACTAACTCCCGCAATAAGTGTCGCAAGTTTATTGCTTACTTATGGTTTTACGTCTCGTTGACGTCGAGGTCATTAGAGGCGGGATGAGAGTGGGGACAAGGAACTAGAAGGAATTCGTCCATGGCCTTTTTGAAGGAAGCATCGCCGCATTCGCCTTTATTGATTTGGGGAAACCAGAGAAAACCCAAATCTGGATGGACGGGGATTCGAACCGGCGTCCTCCCGTATGCGAGATCAGAGCGTTAACCGCTCACCCACCACGCTCGGTGAAGTTTATTGCTCGTGTGCATGAGCCACCATGCCGGTCGCTGTGCTCACCGTTTGTTAAATTAGCCCGCCGACAATATCGGTCTGTCGTCACGAGCGAGATAGCCTCCTCCAATAAGGAAGCAAGGATTACGCGTGATCGGCAGGCGATAGCTGCCGCGGATAAGAGCGTTTCCCCAATCAGCCGCGAGCACGACGGCGGAGCTAGCGGCGCGGCAAATTGCCGTCGGCGACAGACTGGCGACATCTCGCCTCACGACGCCGATCGCTGTTAATATTAACGCGGTCGCCTCCGATCGACTCAATTTGCGGCGTCTAATTAAGAAGCTCACGACCGGCAGCAGTACGCCACGCCCGACGCCCTTCCGCGTGGCTCACGACCACTTAACGGCATGTCCAGTGGCGTAGCTATCGGGGGGCTAGGCGGTGCCGTGCACCAGGGCCCTCAAATTCAGGGGGGCCCAAACTCAGTTGAGGGGGGGGTCCCCAAAAGCTCAGGTAGCTAAAAAAAAGTCGCTCCTGAGGGCCACAATACATATACATTTTTTTTTTTTTTTTGGTGCACCGGGGCCCTTGTTAACCCAGCTACGCCACTGGGCATGTCGCTCGGATAAAGTCAGCGGAAGCTACAGAAAACGACAATGATAATTTAAAAAGTTCTCGCTGCTGTCAGAAAAAAGCAAAACTTGAAATTTCAAGAGTATTTTTTTCCGGCATTCGTCTGGAGTGATTTCGGGTTTAACGTTTAAAAACTGACTTCATTACTTATCTTAATTTTATGCATAGCTTACTGTGTTGTACGTGACTGCATTGATCAGATAAAAGGTAGAATAAAACACAGCCTTCAGTCACTTGAATGCAAATTTATTGCATTACACTATGCATTTCGGCCACTGAGGATCCATCTTCGGGTGTCTGTTCAGTGGTGGATGCAGGGGAGGGGGGGGGGGGCTAGGGGGCTCAAGCCCCCTCCCCAAAAGTATCTAGGTCCACCCCTGACATTGTATTTTTGGAGACCTTTGTTTAGCTCTACTGACACTACCCCTGCCCAACTCAAGGCCCCCCCCCCCCAAACCAAATTCCGCTCAAGCCTCTCCCAAACCAATATCCTGATTCCGCCACTGTGTCTTTCAGTTTTGTCCTGAGCAATATTCGTTCCTAGAAAAAGTTTATTCTTGTACTGAAAACGACTTGAATAGCGCTGTGAAAACGTATTATCATGAAATGAAAGGGAAAAAATGAATACATTGTGAAAAACTTACGAGAAATAACTTGAAGTTGACTAATCAATTTTATGCCCTTTATTGTGAAGCACTGCACTAGATACGAATGCCACTTAGGACAAAACTAAAACCAATGTAAATACAGCATACGCCTGAAGATGGGTCAACAGGGTCCGAAATGCATAGTGTAATGCAATAAATTTGCACTCAAGTGAATGAAGGCCGTTTTATTCCACCTTTTTTCTGTATTACTTGTACTTGCAAATCCAATTTCAGCATTAAAAAATGTGAAAAAGCTTTATACGACGTTCTTCAAATTATGTGGACTGCGCCTCAGGAAAATCTGCGACGTAAAAATCAAAAAGATATTTTGCGAACCACGTGAATGCAGTACTGTCGACGGTTTATTAAGATATACGTACAGTTAATTAGTTAGTTTATTACTGATTGTGTGATGGTCAGTTTTCACTGTGAATTCACAAGTATTCGCAGAGTGCTGATCAAAAGAAATGAGCCGGAAACGCGTACAATTAAATACTGAAAGGAGTGTTATATTTTGGTGGGAGAATAACCACCACTACCAACAAGAGAGTGAGAGAGTTGTCTAATGGAATTTGGCAGCCGACCAGTTAGCTATTGTTGAAGAAGGGATATAAGCCTGAAAATTTCAGCTCTTTTTGTGTATACTTGTTTTTCTGTCTATCGACGCGGCAACTTTGGTAAGCAATGGTTATTCTCCTATTCTTTTTTTCCAAATGTTTTATGTGCCCGCTTCTTAACGCCTGTTTTTTCTAAGAATATATACATATATATATATATATATATATATATATATATAGTTTTCTTGTCATTCACAGATGAAAAACCTATTCTGTAAAGGAAAATTTCAAAAGCAGCTTGGCCAGTGTTGGCTCCTCTTCTTCCCTTAAGGTAGATGAAAAGAAATTTACAATATTAGAAAAACTTATGACATCAGGCTATGTGGCTTTTCGTATGCCTACTAGTACAATGGATCAAGTGCCGAAAAATACGCCCAATTGATTAATTGCTATTTTATGCCAAAAATAAATAAAAGGTAGTGTAATTAGCTTATAAAAACATTAAATTCTTAATTAATATTAAAAAGTAATTTTTTTATGTGCAAAATAGAAAGGTGTCGTATAAGCGTCCTTCGGCCTCGACTATAATTCCACATTTTTCTACGTATTACTCTAAGCTATGAGAATGCAGCACAGGAAACTGTCTAGAACAGTTCTTTCCACAAATAAAAGTAGTCACGCATCACGATGCTATTTTAAGACCTTAACTTCAACCAGTGTTTGAATCGCTCCGCTTAACCTGACTGGTTGGCGGATCCGCGAGGGATTAGTGGAAACATTAGTAAGATCTGCTGGCAGCGCTGGGTATCGCTTTACGTAATGCTGTTCACACAGTCACTTTTCAAGGTTCCGAGCACTCGCTTAGCGAAACAACTCCCGTTATGAGTGCGGCAGCAGCTGTTGTGGTGGGCTCTCCGGGATCGTGGGAACTCGGGCCGGACCGGTCTCCGATCGCTACCCGTTACGATAAATTGTAACGCCGCGCCGCGCTGGCTACAATGTCTGTCCCATTAGAGAAGTTAATTCCGTCGTCAGTTTAGCAGCTGTTAGGCCCATTATCGACCGACGTATAAGGCACACCGGTCGATACGTGCTCTTCTTACTAATCGAACTGGAGATGCATTTCTGACTGAGGGGTATGCGGACCGGTGGGCCTTTGGGAAACCCTCAGCTTTTCGTTAACCGATCGTTCCAATTTTTGGAAGCTTTTATTGTATTTTTTTAGATTTACTATTTGTTTTTATTTGTTGTTTCTGATATTTATTTTTGGCGTTTCTGGCTTTTTTTTGCGTTTTTTTGTTTTCGATTGTTTTCCAGTTCTTTCGGCCGAAGGAAATTTTCCGAACATTGTTAAGCAGCGAGTATGTCATCATCAAAAATTTCCTTGTATGATATTCTAAAACTATTTAACATTTAATTAAGGTGACCGGTAAGCTGTCGGAGATGTGACAACTTGCTACAGCAGCTTACATTTGGTTCATTCCTCCATCTTTAAACTTGGGATTTTTCTAATAAAGTATTTCACTATAAAGCATGGTTATACCTGGTCGTAATGTAATGATAACTTAGAAATCAGTAGTCTCCTGTTTATTTTATTTCGCAGTGAAAATCAGGTTCCTATAGCGGAGCAAGTTAATGACGAATATTTGTGATATAACTTTTAATTTGACAAGGCTCTGAAATATTTAAAGTAAGCTCTGATATTTTCATGAACTTATAATGTTCTTTTATTTTGCTTCGAAAGTAATTCTATCGACAAATTCACTTCCTTAGTTCAGGGGCATCTGTATTAAAGATGATATATTAAATTCTGTTCGAGTGTTGTCAAGAGATGGGCATTTGTGGTACTAAAATTTAAATAGTAGTCTACGAACTTTGTAAATTGAGATTGTACTAAATACAATGTACTTGGAAATCATTCTATTTGTCCCTAAAATCAATGGTATGTAACTTCAGCTATTATTTTCACATTTTCTAGCACTTTGTGCCTTTTTTAAGTCTTAACCAATTAGAGCTTATGAATTTCTGTAAGTGTGAAGTCTGAAGCTTATGAAAGTGATGGGTATAATATACAATCAATGCAGTATTGATTACTAATAAGACATCCTCTGATACCTTTACGAAAAACTGCCAGAGAAAGAATTTGAATCCAATACGCAAATCTCCAAAAAACTTTTTCCCAATATTAGGGGTCGGCTGCCTTAATGAATGTCCTCCACCTTTTTCCGGTCTACAGTGTCCTTTTCTTTCATCCATTTGTTTACGCGGTGCTTCTTAACTAGATCCTTGCAACTTAAGCTTTGTGTCCCTATGGATTTCTTTCCTCCCGCGATTTGTTGTCTCTTCCTCACCTCTTCACATTACATGACCGTACCATCCTAATCTTCCCTCTCTAATACTAGCCTTCCAGCTATTTTTATCTCTTCGTTTAGAAGTATTCTCTCCAGAAGGGCTTCCTCTGTTTTACGCAAAGTCCGTGTCTTACCATAGTCGTATACACTTTTACTTTCAGGTTTTTAGTGATCCTTTTATCAAGTATCACTGCAGCAACATCTCTCTGCAACTCTCCCAAACCTCTGGACCCTCCTAAACACTGGCGATTCTGAGCCTTATATTGTGACGTCGTGATTTGTGGCGTCGCCATTCAGCTTCCCGGTGGCGGAATTGTGGCCGTCGTCGACCCACCCCTGCGCTCCCAATTAAAGCAGGTGTGTGTGTGTGCCGAACCTGTTTGGTGGTGGGAAGCGGCGTGTGAATGCGGCCCGCGATGCGAGATAGCTGTCCCTTCTCGGGGCTCACAAAGGCTAATTACGGACTGCCAGCGGAGGCGGACCCTCGTCACACGCAGTCACACGCGCCTCACAAAGTGCCATCCTCACTGATCAAATCGAACCGCGGCCCTGCTCCATCATTACGTCGTGTTTGGGGCGAGCCATCCACATTTCCAGATGCAATGTTTTCCGGAAACTACCAGAGTGAGAACGTTTGTATACCACGACGTTTCGGCGGTCATACACTCTGCCGCCATTGTGAAGTGACTGTCACTTGTCAGTCACCTGACGATGGTGGCAGAGGTATTACCGCCGAAACGTCGTGGTATACGAACGTTCTCACTCTGCTAGTTTCCGGAGAACATTGCATCTATATACAACGCCGAGAAAACCTCGACTCCTATATATCTAATTTTTCTGTTTTTAATGTTTTCTCCGGAAATGATTCAGGCGCACGCTGGCATCAACTATGCCCGATATCGTTCATCAAAAAAAAATTTACTAAAGACTCACATCTCACCTACTATATAATTTCCTAAGCTCACTCATTCGCTCACCTCGACAGCTATTCGCTGGTGAACGGTGTCACGTGTCAGCATTCGTTGGCAAAACAGAGACCAGAGATACCATTAGGGGGCGTCCATAAATTACGTGAGGTGAAATAGGGAGGCTGGGGGGTGCAGCGAAATCTCACCAAATCTCACCAAGGGGGAGGGGGGGAGTCAACGTAAATCTCACGTGAGGTTTTTGAAATTTTTGTTGGACTGTAGAGCTAAAAAAAGGTTTACAAACGACCCTAAAGTTAATTTTAGGGGGAGGGGGGGGGGTGATTTCGTCGAAAAGTGTGGGTGAGACCTAAAAAAAAAGGTCTCAAAAAGTTGCGAGGGCGATGTCTAGGAGGCGGGGGTCTCACGGACCAGATCTCACCGGGGGGGGGGGGGGGGGGGAGGGGTCGGACCAGAGCTCACGAAGTCTCACCAAAGAGGGGGGTGGGGGGTCCGGAAATCCGGAAAAACACCTCACGTAATTTCTGGATGCCCCTTTAGGAGTAATTCGTGGTTATGTCCACAATTTAATAGCTAGGCAACTGCTACCTAATTATTTGTCATAGTACATTCATTAAGTCTTATTTTCGTAGCCAAGTGTCATTCGGACTTGGGTAAATTTCAATTTAATTAAAACTTTCACTAATGTTGTTACTTGACCGAAGTTTATGCATTATGGTTTATTTGATTTTTAGGTATTTTCATACTCTTTCATCCTAGAAACTGGACCTATTCTAGACCCGTGACGATACGCAAAAAACGGTCACGGCCTTACACTAGTGACGTCAATAAGATGCGATACACACTTTCAGATTGTCGCAGGTACAGAGGAAAGAAAGAGTTGATCCTTGCTCAGTTCTCTGCTATTTTAGGGCTGTGTTGGAACAGTTCTGTGATCCGGTCTACGTTCGCTTCCGACACGGAAGGACGCCTACTGCGTTTTCCTTTACATAAATATCCCTCTTGCCCGAAGGTAGCGTTAGACACCGATAGAAGACAGAAAATTATGAAACTCGGTAGTACGAAATTCTTTCTCCTGACAGTTAGCCACACTATACAGCAAACAGTGACACCTGGCAGCGAAAAATGTTACTACTGGATGCCGGGAGATACGGAACATATCTTCGATACATCCATCGAACAATTACAGTCGAATATTTGATACTTCTTATATAATGAATTCACCTTCCTACAATCATTTGTAATAACCTTGTATATTACAGATTCCCAGCCTAAGGGGAGAAAACATGTCGGAAAAGGGGGGAGGGCGCACTATGCGATATGATAGATTTACACCGTCGCAAGTATTACGGTTCCTTCGCCACCTCTTAGAGTTGAAAACATTTATTCTAACATCACATACTTAATGAATTTCCTCTGTGATGTCATTTACCTTATTCAAAATTGTGGCGGGAGTGGAACAATGGATTTTTTTATTTTTTTTAATGGAAAGGGAGCGTGGTTCGAAAAACGCTGGGAACCCCGTGTAGATATCTCACAGTATGCAGCACGTCTGTATGGATTGTTGTTTCTGAAAGGTGTACTGACAGAGCGTCTGCACTGCCCGAGGTTAATGCAGGAGCTGCGGTCTAGGGGCAGATTGCGTGCAGCTCGTAAAATGTGGCCACCCACCTCTCAACCCGGCCACAGTGGCTGTCTACTCCTGAGCCAACAGGGGCACAGGTGACACTCAAGCTTTAATTATTATTATTAGAATTTCATCAATTTTTCGCTTGCATCAGCTACTAAACATTGGTTTCAGCAGGCACTGGAACATAAATCAAACTTTGGTCTGAATGTATTGATAGTACGAAGATATGATCTCGCTTTTTAGAGGAGCTGAATTTGATATCTTGATCTTACCACCTTTATGTAAGTTTCTCATGGGTTTCGCATTTGACTCTCGATGTATTCAGGTATGATTTTGGAAAATTAAACTGTGAAGACCCTTTAGTCTTAGACAAGGAAAGTATTTTGACAAAATATCCTATGCCCAATAATAATAGAACTTTTATAGTCTAAGCAGTTTGAACCAATCGATGTTAGAATATAAAAGGTCTAATACCAGCTTATTAGAGTTTAATTATTTTTCCAGTCTCTCATACGTATTTATTTGCTGGTGCAAATCACCATTCTGTGGAATTTTCCAATTGTATTTGTTTACATTCTGATCTGTGGAGCAAAAGGTAAGTACTTGTGACGACAACGTATATCAATATAATATGCCCTGTTTAAAGCTTCACAGAAGTACCTAACTACGTCAAATCATGTTATAGTGTGACCACCTCAAAAGAGCAGAACAATAACTGTACGATAACTGTAAACAATCACGCAGGTAACTATATACGTCAATATCCCTCTCCTCAACATGTAACTGTGATGGAAAAATTGACTACTGAAATCATCGTTGGTAAATATAGTAAATTAAAACAAAAGTAAGAACTGCACATCAAAATCTAAAATATCAATGAAACAGAGGTTTGCAGTTAATACTGGCACATTATAGCACGTTTTCTTTGATTGTTGGGTCCGATATTGTAGGATCAGCTGTAGTACTCCCACCTGTGGGTGTCCACAGCCGTCAAGCGAGACAGTCAGCCAAGCAGATCAAATTATTAATGTCTTCAGAGTGGGAGCCCCGCTAAGCGGGGGAGACCTGCAGACATTGTCCATTGTCTACCATCAAAACTCGACACAATAGCCTCTAAATCCACCTGTCGTTATTCACTATTGTCGCGCCACCTGTCATTACAATGCGCACATTGAAATCCCATCTCGAGTCCCCTCACTCGGCTTTATATTTCGATCTCTTCGAATGTTAAATCACCACGCGTTCTCAGAAACTGGTTGCGTTTACGGTAAACAGTTGACGCTTCGCTGCACACAACGGTCAGGCAATATTATTTGCTTCGCGTACGCACTCGGCGTGTTTCCAAATGAAGTTTTCATAACGGTGAAAGGCGAGATTTGGCTCTTCAACACACGCCTACCGTAAATTTAGTTTAACGACTGAGTAATCGGAAGCATTTAATTTCATTGGCGATTGACACTTCTGTTAATTTTAGGCGAACTTTGAGGAAAAATAAAACTGCTAACACTACTGACATAGAGGCGTTAGCACAATTTCCCCGGAGACTTATACAAAATATAGAATGTGAGCAAACAAATTATTTTCTTGTAAAAGTTTCCTTCCGTTAATCCTTCAGTTTAAAGTCCAAACCGAAAACTATGAGTCCACCGATGATCCCTTCATTAGCACATAAGAATTTCTGAAGGAAAAACAAACTTTCTTGTACCAAACATTACGTTTTTTTTACTTAGGCTTTACGCCTCGTCGACGTCGAGGTCATTAGAAGCGGGAAAGGACTGGAGACAAGGAACGGGAAGGAATTCGGCCATGGCTTTTTGAATGATGCATCCCGGCATTCACCTGCAATGATTTGGGGAAACCATGGAAAACCAAATTTGGATTCCCGGACAGGGATTCGAACAGCCGTCCTTCCGAATGCGAGGCCAGAGTGTTAACCGCTCACCCACCACGCTCGGTCCAAACGTACTTGCAAGTGTGTTTGAACAATGCTCCTTTCTTCACGCCATGTTTTACTGTCGACATCAAATTTCACTACGATCTCTGATAATCATTTCGAGACAGTAAGCTTTTTTTTATTTTCTTTTTGACTGGGGACAAAAAGCGAGAAGGAATTTGCCCTCGGTCTTTCGAAAGAATAACCTAGGCATTCGTCAGAAGTGGTTCGGAAACCTTGGAAAAACGAAACCGAAACCTGGATAACCCGAATGCCAGACCCGAGCTTTTTTCATGACTCATCCTCCAGTCTCGGTTCTGTTGAGAAGGGAAGGTGATTTTGGTCATCTGTTTGCAAACTGTAAAATTGGCGTTGTTTCGTTGTGCTTGAGTAAAGAGGCAGAAACTGAACACAACGCAGCATAACGCTGCTTTAACTTCTTTAGCGAAACTGTTGCCTTTATTCATATTTCTTACAGCCTCTCTCCTAACATAAAAAGACATATATTCGTAATACATACATAAAAAAAAAAAACTTATCTCCCGCTTGCTAACTTTTTACTGGAAAAGTGAAGAAACTGATGACTGCAGATAAAAACGTGATCATTATTTTCTGCATAGCTCTTACGTCCAATTGTCTCATTATTTACTTATTTCTAGCATTCTACGGGTAAAATTGGTTCCATAATTTCACAATAACGACCATAATGACGAAGGCCAAGCCGGTGGTCCAAAAGAGGAGACAGTGAGAGTTGCTTACGAAATAGGTATTAAGATTGCCGAATGCAAATGACAGCATCTACCGCTGAAGGTTTAATTACAAGGCTGCGTTAGAACCAAAGTAGGAGGAGGTTGTCTTAGCTAGCCTGATAAGCTCTTTGGACAACTGTAAAGAGACTCCACTCGTCCGCGTGACGTCACAAGATGGCCGCCCCCCGTTGGTGTGACCAAGATGGCCGCCGAGCGCACCGCCCGGTCGTATGACGTCACACGTTAGTTCCTCGACCTGTCACACAGATGGCGGTAGCTGCCGGGCTTGCGCATATGTTAGTTCCCCGATCTGCGGATAGATGGCACCATCTCCCAAGGGCTTAATTTCTTTGGGCGCAGATATTCCACACCGCCCACCCAAGCTATTTCTGTTCTGGAATGCGCGCGTTGTGAAATGTGTACACTGTTTCAACACACCTACGGAAATACCCACTCGATTGTTTGCTTTTGCGAAATGTGTACTCTACCAGTTGTGCAAGCGGTATCTCTTGTGTAAGCGCGGAGTGAGAGGCTCCATGCGACGCTATAAAAGGAGCGCCCGTGGCCATCTCTGGCTCTGTACCATTGCGAACCTTGCCGTGTGCGCTTCTAGCAGTTACCGCAGTGTGTGTTTCTCGCAGTCTTCAACACAATGTCTCAGTCTTATGAAGGTAATAAGTTATAATAATAATTATTATATGTGTGTGTGTTTGTGTGTATGTATCAGTGATACTAAAGATGAATTTTATTTTACAGAGCTCCCAGTTCTATCTGCTGCCGATGTGGAAGAGTACCTCGCAAACAGTAAGCTAATTTCCTTATTGTTAGTAGTATTAGTTTAAATTATTATTATTATTATTAAGACTAATTTTTCTTTTTCCCTGTTTCAGATCTACAACAGATCTCACCGCTGTTTAGCGATGATTTAGATAATGGTAAGTTTTTGTATCTAAACTGGAATATTTTTGCTGTAGATGTTTACTTGTTGCATACTATAATTTATTTTCTATTGTAGAACCACGAGTTGTCTCAACTCCGGAGCTGCTGTTGCTATACAATTTTTCTGGAGGTATGTATTTGACTGTAATTAATTTTTTTTAATTTCTCGTGCGTGTGTTGATACTAAAAGAAAATTAATTTGTTCTGTTGCAGAGCCTGTGAATGCTACTGATGGTTCTGACAATAATTTTGCAAGGGGTAAGTACTTTATATATTTCTTGCTGTAGATAATATTGTTGATTTTTTTTCTGTAACCAACTAAAATTTTTTTTTTGTTGCAGAGCCTATGAATGATACTGATGTTTCTGATAATAATTTTGCAAGGGGTAAGTAGTACTATATATTTCTTGCTGTAGCTAATATTGTTTGATTTTTTTTTCTGTAACCAACTAAAATTTTTTTTTGTTGCAGAGCCTATGAATGATACTGATGTTTCTGATAATAATTTTGCAAGGGGTAAGTAGTACTAGATATTTCTTGCTGTAGCTAATATTGTTTGATTTTTTTTTCTGTAACCAACTAAAATTTTTTTTTTTGTTGCAGAGCCTATGAATGATACTGATGTTTCTGATAATAATTTTGCAAGGGGTAAGTAGTACTAGATATTTCTTGCTGTAGCTAATATTGTTTGATTTTTTTTTCTGTAACCAACTAAATTTTTTTTTGTTGCAGAGCCTATGAATGATACTGATGTTTCGGGCAATAATTTTGCAAGGGGTAAGTAGTACTATATATTTCATGCTGTAGCTAATATTCTTGTTTGATTTTTTTTTCTGTAACCAACTAAAAAATTTTTCTGTTGTAGCTTCAGCTAGCTGTGTCAATGCATCCTCCGAGCTGACTAGGTATTTTGCCAATTGTAAGTTAAAAAAAACTTATTTTCTTAACTGAATTACTTTAAACCTTTTTGGCTGTGCAGTAAAAGATGATTTTTTTTTCCACAGATTGCCCTGAACATGATGATCCCAACCAGCCTGGGGACGTCTTTGTTGGTAAGTGTTTAGATTTATTTTTATTGAGTTTTTCTTTCTTTTCCTTGTCTAACTAAAATTTATTTTGTTATAGGTCAGCATGGTTCCTCGGGGCCCCTCCATAAAAGGATGAATGATAATGATGATGATGATGATGAAGGGCCATCTAAAAGGATTAAAATGGCAGGTAAGGTATTTCTTCTACTTTTTTATTATTTTATCTCTTAGACTTTTAACCATGAAAAAAAATCTGACTATTTTTTTTGTTGCAGATGTATATATGTCGCCGCCGGACCTGGAAGCGTCGGACGTGCCACAGCCAAGCACCAGCGCGTGGGCAGAACCATTGGAGGATGAGCTTCTTGCTACTTTGTCACCGCTTGAAGCTCTCTGGGCGACAGACGAACCATCCTCCCAGTGGCTGCCCAACACTCAAGCGACCGGGTCCGGCGTTAATGAGGGTGGGGAAGAAACAGGTAAGCCGGATGCTACGCGCTTAAAGCCAACTATCAGGGCAAGTGCTTACGCGAATAGGTTACTTCACATCACTGTTGTAAATACTGAAAATTTTAAAGATCCTGGTAATTTTATTAGAGCATGTTTCAAAATTTTTAATGATCAAATTTCCGCGATTATTCGCAATCCTTCAACACCGGCTATAAAATGCCAGGTGGGGTTGGATTGCCTTTTCCAAATTCAGAAGAACAATGTCACTAACGTCAGCCGTATTTGTTTTATGCCCAAGATGCGCGAACTCACATTAAGCGCTTCCCTGGAAGAGTGGTATGAAGTCTATGTGTTTCAAGATATCAAGAAGAGATTTAGTGAATTCCAAGACCGGGATAGTGGCAAATGCCTCGATCAAATTAACTCCCTCGACATCCATGTAGCTAAATTCGAACCGCTTTTTCGGGGCTCTTCATTTATAGCACTGCCATCCGATATCCAAGCAAAGAAGGCAATTGTCAATGTTAAAAACAGTGATGAATGTTGTTTTCTTTGGACGATCCTGGCTTTTCACGAACAGGTGCACCACAACGCGCAAGAAGTTAGCAAGTATATTAAAGTCCGTTCCAAGTACCGTTTAGAATTTGCAGGCATAGACTTCCCTGTAAAATTGTCAGACATTTCTAAATTTGAGAGGCAAAAACCCTAATTATTCGATCAATGTCTACGGCTTGGAACCAGAAGGTAAAAAACATAAAGTTGTAGGCCCCCTCCATCATGCTGCAGTCAAACGCGGTTTCCATATAAACATGTTGTTGATTACAGAGGGTGAAGATAAATTTCACTACTGCTGGATCAAGAACTTGTCAAAATTAGTCAGGTCATCTATAACTAAAAATACATCTTCCATTTCATATGTGATAGATGTCTGCAGCATTTCGGGCGCGAAGATCTCTTGGAACGCCATGAGGTCGATTGCGCAAGGGTTGGCGCTGTAAGAGTAGACCTACCCGGCGACGAAGACAAAACCTTAAAGTTTAAGGATTTTGTACACCAACAGCGTGTACCATTCGTCGTTTACGCGGACTTTGAATGTTTGTTGAAACCCTTTGATACGTGCAGACCCGACCCCAACGCCTCTCACTCCACATCAGTCCAGGAACACATCCCTTTTGCTGCGGCATACCAGGTCGTTTGCGCATACGACATCAGCTGAACCGATTCGACTCATTCTCGGGAAAACCCTGAGACGTGGCTGGTGGAACAACTCGTGAACCTGGCCCATGACGTTGATGAAATTTACAAGGCGGTCACACCTCTTGTAATGTCGGCTGATGATGAGGCAAAATTTACCAGTGCCACGGTATGCCACATCTGTGGTGACGGCTTTGAACCGGGGGCCGTTAAGGTCCGCGATCATTGCCACATCACAGGTGCTTTCAGAGGGGCTGCACACAATAACTGTAATTTACAGTACAAGAATCGAAGGTACATACCCGTCTTTTTCCATAATTTGTCTGGGTATGATGCGCACTTCATTGTTAGGGCCTTAGCACACCTCGATGAAGATGGGATGGATGTCCTACCCATCAACACTGAACGTTATATTTCATTTTCTAAAAAGATTAAAGGTACGTTTATCACTTTGCGGTTCCTGGACTCGTACCGTTTCATGCAGTCCTCGTTAGATAAGCTGGTTGGGACTCTTGCGGAGCGTGACATGCACATTACCAGTAAGCATTTCACGGACCCCGAGCAGTTCCAACTGGTTAAGCGAAAAGGAGTTTTCCCTTACGAATACATGGATTCGTGGGATAAACTCAAAGAGGCCACGCTCCCTCCCAAGTCTAAATTTTACAGTTCGTTGTCAGAGTCTGATATTTCGGATGACGACTACGAACACGCGACACAAGTGTGGCGGGTTTTCCAGATCAAGAATTTAGAAGAATACGCAAGTCTGTACATGGGGACAGATGTACGGCTACTTGCGGATCTGTTTGAAAAATTTAGGGCTGTATGTTTGAACAAGTACACCCTGGACCCCGCCCACTCTTTCACAGCTCCAGGCCTTTCGTGGCAGGCCATGTTAAAGAGAACGCGTGTCGAGCTGGATCTTCTGACAGATATCGACATGCTTCTCTTTTTCGAACGTGGAATTCGTGGTGGTATTTGTCAGTGCGTCCATAGGTACGCCAAGGCAAATAACCGGTACATGGCGGAGTACAACCACGACGCACCTGAAAATTTCATCATGTATTTTGATGTAAACAATTTGTACGGCTGGGCCATGTCGGAGTATCTACCCTCTGGAGGGTTTCGATGGTTATCGGCCGAGCAGATTGCTAGCATAGACTTCATGAGCGTAGCAGCCGACTCACCTAGGGGTTTCGTTTTAGAGGTAGACTTGACGATTCCCCAGGATATACACGACAATCTAGCAGACCTACCGCCATGTCCAGAGCACAAAGCCGCCCCTGGATCTTCTTTCCCAAGCTGATGACAACGCTGGAGGATAAGGTTCGGTATGTTCTCCATTACCGAGTCCTCCAGCAATGTATAGGCTTGGGGATGAAGTTGGGCACGGTACACCGGGTAATTTCTTTCAACCAGTCACCGTGGTTGAAAGAATACATCTCTCTCAACACGCGTTCTCGTCAGTCAGCCAAATCAGAATTTGAGAGAGACTTTTTCAAACTTATGAATAATTCAATTTTCGGCAAAACCATGGAAAACCTTAGAAAACACCGCGACGTGAAATTGTGTACAGGTTGGCCGGGCCGCCGCGGTGCCCGGAGCATGTGGCTTCACCACACTTTAGGCGTATGACTATTTTCGAGAAAGACTTTGTGGCTCTGGAGATGGCGAAAGTGCGGATACTTTTCAACAAGCCGCTCTACGTCGGGATGTGCATTCTCGATCTGTCTAAACTGCGGAATGGCGAATTCATAGTGAAATCGATACATCCGCAGTTTAGACAGATCGAGAATGCACATCCCGACGTAGAGCGGCTTGTTGAAAAGTATCCGCACTTTCGCCATCTCCAGAGCCACAAAGTCTTTCTCGAAAATAGTCATACGCCTAAAGTGTGGTGAAGCCACATGCTCCGGGCACCGCGGCGGCCCGGCCAACCTGTACACAATTTCACGTCGCGGTGTTTTCTAAGGTTTTCCATGGTTTTGCCGAAAATTGAATTATTCATAAGTTTGAAAAAGTCTCTCTCAAATTCTGATTTGGCTGACTGACGAGAACGCGTTGAGAGAGATGTATTCTTTCAACCACGGTGACTGGTTGAAAGAAATTACCCGGTGTACCGTGCCCAACTTCATCCCCAAGCCTATACATTGCTGGAGGACTCGGTAATGGAGAACATACCGAACCTTATCCTCCAGCGTTGTCATCAGCTTGGGGAAAGAAGATCCAGGGGCGGCTTTGTGCTCTGGACATGGCGGTAGGTCTGCTAGATTGTCGTGTATATCCTGGGGAATCGTCAAGTCTACCTCTAAAACGAAACCCCTAGGTGAGTCGGCTGCTACGCTCATGAAGTCTATGCTAGCAATCTGCTCGGCCGATAACCATCGAAACCCTCCAGAGGGTAGATACTCCGACATGGCCCAGCCGTACAAATTGTTTACATCAAAATACATGATGAAATTTTCAGGTGCGTCGTGGTTGTACTCCGCCATGTACCGGTTATTTGCCTTGGCGTACCTATGGACGCACTGACAAATACCACCACGAATTCCACGTTCGAAAAAGAGAAGCATGTCGATATCTGTCAGAAGATCCAGCTCGACACGCGTTCTCTTTAACATGGCCTGCCACGAAAGGCCTGGAGCTGTGAAAGAGTGGGCGGGGTCCAGGGTGTACTTGTTCAAACATACAGCCCTAAATTTTTCAAACAGATCCGCAAGTAGCCGTACATCTGTCCCCATGTACAGACTTGCGTATTCTTCTAAATTCTTGATCTGGAAAACCCGCCACACTTGTGTCGCGTGTTCGTAGTCGTCATCCGAAATATCAGACTCTGACAACGAACTGTAAAATTTAGACTTGGGAGGGAGCGTGGCCTCTTTGAGTTTATCCCACGAATCCATGTATTCGTAAGGGAAAACTCCTTTTCGCTTAACCAGTTGGAACTGCTCGGGGTCCGTGAAATGCTTACTGGTAATGTGCATGTCACGCTCCGCAAGAGTCCCAACCAGCTTATCTAACGAGGACTGCATGAAACGGTACGAGTCCAGGAACCGCAAAGTGATAAACGTACCTTTAATCTTTTTAGAAAATGAAATATAACGTTCAGTGTTGATGGGTAGGACATCCATCCCATCTTCATCGAGGTGTGCTAAGGCCCTAACAATGAAGTGCGCATCATACCCAGACAAATTATGGAAAAAGACGGGTATGTACCTTCGATTCTTGTACTGTAAATTACAGTTATTGTGTGCAGCCCCTCTGAAAGCACCTGTGATGTGGCAATGATCGCGGACCTTAACGGCCCCGGTTCAAAGCCGTCACCACAGATGTGGCATACCGTGGCACTGGTAAATTTTGCCTCATCATCAGCCGACATTACAAGAGGTGTGACCGCCTTGTAAATTTCATCAACGTCATGGGCCAGGTTCACGAGTTGTTCCACCAGCCACGTCTCAGGGTTTTACCCGAGAATGAGTCGAATCGGTTCAGCTGATGGTCGTATGCGCAAACGACCTGGTATGCCGCAGCAAAAGGGATGTGTTCCTGGACTGATGTGGAGTGAGAGGCGTTGGGGTCGGGTCTGCACGTATCAAAGGGTTTCAACAAACATTCAAAGTCCGCGTAAACGACGAATGGTACACGCTGTTGGTGTACAAAATCCTTAAACTTTAAGGTTTTGTCTTCGTCGCCGGGTAGGTCTACTCTTACAGCGCCAACCCTTGCGCAATCGACCTCATGGCGTTCCAAGAGATCTTCGCGATGAAATGCTGCAGACATCTATCACATATGAAAATGGAAGATGTATTTTTAGTTATAGATGACCTGACTAATTTTGACAAGTTCTTGATCCAGCAGTAGTGAAATTTATCTTCACCCTCTGTAATCAACAACATGTTTATATGGAAACCGCGTTTGACTGCAGCATGGGAGGGGGCCTACAACTTATGTTTTACCTTCTGGTTCCAAGCCGTAGACATTGATCGAATATTCGGGTTTTGCCTCTCAAATTTAGAAATGTCTGACAATTTTACAGGGAAGTCTATGCCTGCAAAATCTAAATCGTACTTGGAACGGACTTTAATATAATGCTAACTCTTGCGCGTTGTTGCACCGTTCGTGAAAAGCCAGGATCGTCCAAAGAAAACAACGATCATCACTGTTTTTAACATTGATAATTGCCTTCTTTGCTTGGATATCGGATGGCAGTGCTATAAATGAAGAGCCCCGAAAAAGCGGTTCGAATTTAGCTACATGGATGTCGAGGGAGTTAATTTGATCGAGGCATTTGCCACTATCCCGGTCTTGGAATTCACTAAATCTCTTCTTGATATCTTGAAACACATAGACTTCATACCACTCTTCCAGGGAAGCGCTTAATGTGAGTTCGCGCATCTTGGGCATAAAACAAATACGGCTGACGTTAGTGACATTGTTCTTCTGAATTTGGAAAAGGCAATCCAACCCCACCTGGCATTTTATAGCCGGTGTTGAAGGATTGCGAATAATCGCGGAAATTTGATCATTAAAAATTTTGAAACATGCTCTAATAAAATTACCAGGATCTTTAAAATTTTCAGTATTTACAACAGATGTGAAGTAACCTATTCGCGTAAGCACTTGCCCTGATAGTTGGCTTTAAGCGCGTAGCATCAGGCTTACCTGTTTTTTCCCCACCCTCATTAACGCCGGACCCGGTCGCTTGAGTGTTGGGCAGCCACTGGGAGGATGGTTCGTCTGTCGCCCAGAGAGCTTCAAGCGGTGACAAAGTAGCAAGAAGCTCATCCCCAATGGTTCTGCCCACGCGCTGGTGCTTGGCTGTGGCACGTCCGACGCTTCCAGGTCCGGCGGCGACATATATACATCTGCAACAAAAAAAATAGTCAGATTTTTTTTTTCATGGTTAAAAGTCTAAGAGATAAAATAATAAAAAAAATAGTAGAAGAAATACCTTACCTGCCATTTTAATCCTTTTAGATGGCCCTTCATCATCATCATCATCATTTCATTCATCCTTTTTTGGAGGGGTCCCGAGGAACCATGTTGACCTATAACAAAATAAATTTTAGTTAGACAAGGAAAAGAAAGAAAAACTCAATAAAAATAAATCTAAACACTTACCAACAAAGACGTCCCCAGGCTGGTTGGGATCATCATGTTCAGGGCAATCTGTGGAAAAAAAATCATCTTTTACTGCACAGCCAAAAAGGTTTAAAGTAATTCAGTTAAGAAAATTTTTTTTTTAACTTACAATTGGCAAAATACCTAGTCAGCTCGGAGGATGCATTGACACAGCTAGCTGAAGCTACAACAGAAAAATCTTTTTAGTTGGTTACAGAAAAAAAATCAAACAAGAATATTAGCTACAGCATGAAATATATAGTACTACTTACCCCTTGCAAAATTATTGCCCGAAACATCAGTATCATTCATAGGCTCTGCAACAAAAAAAAATTTTTAGTTGGTTACAGAAAAAAAATCAAACAATATTAGCTACAGCAAAATATAGTACTACTTACCCCTTGCAAAATTATTGCCAAACATCAGTATCATTCATAGGCTCTGCAACAAAAAAAAATTTTAGTTGGTTACAGAAAAAAAATCAAACAATATAGCTACAGCAGAAATATAGTACTACTTACCCCTTGCAAAATTATTGCGAAACATCAGTATCATTCATAGGCTCTGCAACAAAAAAAAAATTTTAGTTGGTTACAGAAAAAAAATCAAACAATATAGCTACAGCAAGAAATATATGTACTACTTACCCCTTGCAAAATTATTCAGAAACATCAGTATCATTCATAGGCTCTGCAACAAAAAAAAAATTTTAGTTGGTTACAGAAAAAAAATCAAACAATATCTACAGCAAGAAATATAGTACTACTTACCCCTTGCAAAATTATTATCAGAAACCATCAGTAGCATTCACAGGCTCTGCAACAGAACAAATTAATTTTTTTAGTATCAACACACGCACGAGAAATTAAAAAAAATTAATTACAGTCAAATACATACCTCCAGAAAAATTGTATAGCAACAGCAGCTCCGGAGTTGAGACAACTCGTGGTTCTACAATAGAAAATAAATTATAGTATGCAACAAGTAAACATCTACAGCAAAAATATTCCAGTTTAGATACAAAAACTTACCATTATCTAAATCATCGCTAAACAGCGGTGAGATCTGTTGTAGATCTGAAACAGGGAAAAAGAAAAATTAGTCTTAATAATAATAATAATAATAATTTAAACTAATACTACTAACAATAAGGAAATTAGCTTACTGTTTGCGAGGTACTCTTCCACATCGGCAGCAGATAGAACTGGGAGCTCTGTAAAATAAATTCATCTTTAGTATCACTGATACATACACACAAACACACACATAATAATATATTATAACTATTACCTTCATAAGACTGAGACATTGTGTTGAAGACTGCGAGAAACACACACTGCGGTAACTGCTAGAAGCGCACACGGCAAGGTTCGCAATGGTACAGAGCCAGAGCTGGCCACGGGCGCTCCTTTTATAGCGTCGCATGGAGCCTCTCACTCCGCGCTTACACAAGAGATACCGCTTGCACAACTGGTAGAGTACACATTTCGCAAAAGCAAACAATCGAGTGGGTATTTCCGTAGGTGTGTTGAAACAGTGTACACATTTCACAACGCGCGCATTCCAGAACAGAAATAGCTTGGGTGGGCGGTGTGGAATATCTGCGCCCAAAGAAATTAAGCCCTTGGGAGATGGTGCCATCTACCTCGGATCGTGGAACTAACATATGCGCAAGCCCGGCAGCTACCGCCATCTTGTGGACAGGTCGAGGAACTAACGTGTGACGTCATACGACCGGGCGGTGCGCTCGGCGGCCATCTTGGTCACACCAACGGGGGGCGGCCATCTGTGACGTCACACCAGCTAAGACCGGGGGCGGCCATC
>JARYHS010011408.1:266197539-266264955 GCA_031002005.1 Vandiemenella viatica | reverse complement strand
GGCTTCACAGTACAAGCTTCTAATCGAAACAGGTAAAATTAAGTGGGCAAGTACAAGTCGATCCTCTGTTGTTTGTGGTTCCGTATTCTTAATGATGAAACAAGTATTTATCACGTGGTAAGGTCGGACAGCAGTCGCTTGCCACCGAAACCGATAACTGACTCATTTTCAGGCTACGTATCGGAATCTGGCTCACATTGCCACGTACGCTGCTAAGGGGGTGTCCGTTGATTACGTTTGGTGAAATAGGGTGGGGGGGGGGGTCCAGCTAAATCTCACCAAGACTCATCACAAGGGGGGAGAGGCAGTCGACGAAAATCTCATGTGAGGTTTTGAAATGCTTGAAGGACAGTAGAGCGAATAAAGGGGTATAAAAATTTCCAAGGTCGATCCTCTGACCGAGGGGGGGGGGGGGGAAGAAGGTTCCGTATCTCACCATATGTCACCAGAAAGAGGAGGGGGTCTGGAATTTCGGAAAAACACCTCACGTGATTAATGGACGCCCCCTAATGTTACCGTTCAATTAGGCGTGCATCGGTGATGAGGCATCGAAAGATATTTGTGTAAGAATTAAAAGTAATGCATGGAAGGGATAAGATGACCATCACTACAAGCTGGCACTCGATTTGAGGTACAAGGGTGTTTCTTTAAGGTAAGGAGGTCAGGAATTGGAATAAGTTACCAAGGGAAATGATGACTAATTTACCAAAAACGTTGAAAGAACTTGAAATTCGTAGAGAGCAAATGTAGGCGGGTGCAGGAAAGGGGGGAAATTGGTGTGAAGGGAAATTGCCACCGGAGCGTGCACTCCGTTGCAATTAAATTAAATACAAAATTAAATTACAATCAAATATATTATAAGTGCGTTGAGAATTCAATTCACTTTAAATTTATAACATTTTATACAAATTTATTTCGGAATATGTCAAAGTAATTTGAAACTAAAAACTTTTCCTTATTTTACACACAAATTATAAATTTTATTAGAAATAAGTGGTTTTTTTTTAGATTTTTTTGTTTAAATATTGGTTATAATTGACATTTGGCACACATTTCAAATTCCTAGAGCAGTTTTTGATAGAGCTCCGATAGCAAAAATCGTCCAAAATTGACAACTTTGGCGTTTACACGTGTTATTTGGCAGTGAAAAAAAATTGCAAAAACCCCCACTGTAATATAATTTTTCGAAATTTTAAATCTGATATTCAGTTTGGGTCAACTAAATACATAGTACGTGCAAACTTGAAGTGACGCATTGACGTCACATTCTGGTGGTAGTCGGATATACTGCGTCCTTGGGCCCGCAAGATGGTACTTAGTCCAGTTGTTGCAAATACTCGAAACAAAGCTATCTGGCATAAGAAGCGCAGTGTTAGTGTTATTGTTGGCAAACTGAACAATCGGTATCTTCCTATTTGCTTTTTTAAATTGTCGAATCGCAGGAAACAGAAGCCTCATTTGCCAACATACGAGCGACATCAAATTTATTTATTTTAAAGTTTTTTTAGTCATTTCGAGGGACAGAAATTTTGATTCTTCGTGAATTAATATTGTTGCTTGTGCATCTGGAACATCATTTCCCAGATTAATGAATGTGGTTCGGGAATAATACGGATGAACCATCCTATGATCGAATTAAGTCAAACATTTCGTAAAATATAGTTTGGTGACGTTGCATATGATCAATTCCCTTTTTTTTTTTTTTTACTTATGGCTTTACGCCTCGTCGACGTAGAGGTCATTAGAGGCGGGGCGGGTTGGGATTGGGGACAAGGAACGGGAAGGAATTCGGCCACAGCCTTTTGAAGGGAAAAAAACCGGTATTCGCCTGGAGTAATTTTGGGAAACCAAAGAAAACCCAAAAATGTGGATGCCCGGACGGGGATTCGATCCGGTGTCCTCCCGAATGCGAGACAAGGACGTTAACCGTTCACCCACCACGAGCGGTGATCTTAACTTAATTAACCACCACTCATCTGTGAAAAAAATACCTCATCAATCTTCCACACACAATAAGAAACTAATTATTACATAATTCATACTCTCTATTGCTGATTTATTCGTAAAGTTACGATTGTGAATGACTAATTGTCAATAAATAGAATGATTTAATTTAGTTGCTGCTTATAGATAAGAGACAAATCTTATTTGCCCTTCAGGAAATTATTTAAACCTCAAGCTTATTGAATTTTTAAATATATGCTTAAGACATTACAAGTTCATACAAATTGAAAGGCAACAGCAGTTAAAAGGATAAACCAACTTTATTGCTCAGTTGCTCTCGGAAGATTTTATTATGAAACGATGTATACAAAAACTAATGGAAATAACGATTCGTCCCGGCGTTTTTACTGCGTTCTAATTGTGAAACGGAACAAGAGGTAAAGGCCACTAGAAGGCAGGCGAGAACAAAGGTAAGCTCCGCCGACGCGGGCTGTCGTTTAATTTAAACGGCCTTACGGAAATTATACTTGTTGATGAAGCGGCGACCGGGGGATTCCGTGAGATAACAGTGTCTCGCGGACGTGAGAGCAGAGACAAGGCTTCCCTCGAGGGACACGTATCAATCACACGTAATTAGAGAACGTGTTCAAACGCTGTCAATTAGTGTCTCTGCGCTGACCACAGCCCCAATTACGGCCGCCGGGGGACATAATTTGTATTTCCCTAATAGGAGCGGTTTGGCAGTCACATGTGCGTTTGTTTATCTAATTCCCGAAATAAGAAGAAGGAAGAATGAAGCCAACAAAAAAACAGAGTGGAACATGCACAATCACTGTCCGACATTGGTTCTAACGCAGCCTTGTAATTAAGCCTTCAGTGGTAGATGCTGTCATTTGCATTCGGCGATCTTAATACCTATTTCGTAAGCAACTCTCACTGTCTCCTCTTTTGGACCACCGGCTTGGCCTTCGTCATTACGGTCTTCATTGTGAAATTATGGAACCAATTTTACCCGTAGAAGGCTAGAAATAGGTAAATAATGAGGCAATGGGACGTAAGAGCTATGCAGAAAATAATGATCACGTTTTTATCTGCAGTCATCAGTTTCTTCTCTTTTCCAGTAAAAAGTTAGCAAGCGGGAGATAAGTTTTTTTTTTATGAATGTATTACGAATACATGTATTTTTATGTTAGGAGAGAGGCTGTAAGAAATATGATTAAAGGCAACAGTTTCGCTAAAGAAGTTAAAGCAGCGTTATGCAACGTTGTCTTCAGTTTCTGCCTCTTTACTCAAGCACAACGAAACAACACCAATTTTACAGTTTGCAAACAGATGATCAAAATCACTTTCCCTTCTCAACAGAACCGAGACTGGAGGATGAGTCATGAAAAAAGCTCGGGTCTCGCATTCGGGTTATCCAGGTTTCGTTTTTCCAAGGTTTCTGAACCACTTCTGGAGAATGCCTAGGTTATTCTTTCGAAAGACCGAGGGCAAAATCCTTCTCACTTTTTGTCCCCAGTCAAAAAGAAAATAATAAAAAAGGAAATAAAAAAGCAGATAACATCAAGAATTCGGTTTCTCCTTACTGTCTCGAAATGATTATCAGAGATCGTCGTGAATTTTGATGTCGACAGTACAACATGGCGTGAAGAAAGGAGCATTGTTCAAAAACACTTGCAAGTAACGTTTGGACCGAGCGTGGTTGGTGAGCGGTTAACGCTCTGGCCTCGCATTCGGAAGGACGGCAGTTCGAATCCCTGTCCGGGCATCCAAATTTGGGCTTTCCATGGTTTCCCCAAACCATTCCAGGCGAATGCCGGGATGCTTCGTTCAAAAGGCCATGACCGAATTCCTTCCCGTTCCTTGTCTCCAGTCCTTTCCCGCTTCTAATGACCTCGACGTCGACGAGGCGTAAAGCCATAAGTAAAAAAAACGTAACGTTTGGTACAAGAAAGTTTGTTTTTCCTCCAGAAATTCTTATGTGTTAATGAAGGGATCATCGGTGGACTCATAGTTTTCGGTTTGGACTTTAAACTGAAGGATTAACGGAAGGAAACTTTTTAAAGAAAATAATTTGTTTGCTCATATTCTACATTTTGTATAAGTCTCCGGGGAAATTGTGCTAACGCCTCTGTGTCAGTAGTATTAGTAGTTTTATTTTTCCTCAAAGTTCACCTAAAACTAACAGAAGTATCAATCGCCAATGAAATTAAATGCTTCCAATTACTCAGTCGTTAAACTAAATTTACGGTAGGCGTGTGTTGAAGAGCCAAATCTCGTCTTTCCCCGTTATGAAAACTTCATTTGGAAACACGCCGAGTGCGTACGCGAAGCAAATAATATTGCCTGACCGTTGTGTGCAGCGAAGCGTCAACTGTTTACCGTAAACGCAACCAGTTTCTGAGAACGCGTGGTGATTTAACATTCGAAGAGATCGAAATATAAAGCCGAGTGAGGGGACTCGAGATGGGATTTCAATGTGCGCATTGTAATGACAGGTGGCGCGACAATAGTGAATAACGACAGGTGGATTTAGAGGCTATTGTGTCGAGTTTTGATGGTAGACAATGGACAATGTCTGGAGGTCTCCCCCGCTTAGCGCGGCTCCCACTCTGAAGACATTAATAATTTGATCTGCTTGGCTGACTGTCTCGCTTGACGGCTGTGGACACCCACAGCTGGGAGTCCTACAGCTGATCCTACACTATCGGACCCAAAAAATCAAAGAAAACATGCTATAAAGTGCCAATATTAACTGCAAACCTCTGTTTCATTGATATTTTAGATTTTGATGTGCAGTGCTTACTTTTGTTTTAATTTACTATATTTACCAACGATGATTTCAGTAGTCAATTTTTCCATCACAGTTATTATTAAGTTACATGTTGGGGAGAGGGATATTGATGTATATAGTTACCTGCGTGATTGTTTACAGTTCATGGTACTATACAATTGTTCAGCTCTTTTGAGTTGGTCACACTAGAACGTGATTTGACGTAGTTAGGTACTTCTGGAAAGCTTTTAAAAAGTACATATTATATTGATATACGTTGTCGTCACAAGTACTTACCATTTGCTCCACAGATCAGAATGTAAACAAATACAATTGGAAAATTCCACAGAATGGTGATTTGCACTAGCAAATAAATACGTATGAGAGACTGGAAAAATAATTAAACTCTAATAAGCTGGTATTAGACCTTTTATATTCTAACATCGATTGGTTCAAACTGCTTAGACTATAAAAGTTCTATTATTATTGGGCATAGGATATTTTGCCAAAATACTTTCCTTGACTAAGACTAAAGGGTCTTCACAGTTTAATTTTCCAAAACCATACCTGAATACATCGAGAGTCAAATGCGAAACCCATGAGAAACTTATAGAAAGGTGGTAAGATCAAGATATCAAATTCAGCTCCTCCAAAAAGCGAGATCATATCTTCGTACTATCAATAATTTCAGACCAAAGTTTGATTTATATTCCAGCTCTGGCTGAAACCAATGTTTAGTAGCTGATGCAAGCGAAAAATTGATGAAATTCTAATAATAATAATTAAAGCTTGAGTGTCACCTGTGCCCCTGTTGGCTCAGGAGTAGACAGCCACTGTGGCCGGGTTGAGAGGTGGGTGGCCACATTTTACGAGCTGCACGCAGTCTGCCCCTAGACCGCAGCTCCTGCATTAACCTCGGGCAGTGCAGATGCTCTGTCAGTACACCTTTCAGAAACAACAATCCATACAGACGTACTGCACATTGTGAGATATCTACAAGGGGTTCCCAACGTTTTTCGTACCACGCTCCCTTTCCATAAAAAAATATAAAAAAAAATCCATTGTTCCACTCCCGCCACAATTTTGAATAAGGTAAATGACATCTCAGAGGAAATTCATTAAGTATGTGATGTTAGACTAAGCGTTTTCAACTCTAAGAGGTGGCGAAGGAACCGTAATACTTGCGACGGTGTAAATCTAGGATATCGTATAGTGCCCCCCCCCCCTTTTCTCTCCTAAGGCTGGAAATCTGTAATCTACGAGGTTATTACAAATGATTGTAGGAAGGTGAATTCATTATATGAGAAGTATCAAACATTCGACTGTAATTGTTCGATGGATGTATCGAAGATATGTTCCGTATCTTCCGGCATCCAGTAGTAACATTTTTCGCTGCCAGGTGTCACTGTTTGCTGTATAGTGTGGCCAACTGTCAGGAGAAAGAATTTCGTACTACCGAGTTTCATAATTTTCTGTCTTCTATCGGTGTCAAACGCCACCTTCGGGCAAGAGGGGTGTTTATGTAAAGGAAAACGCAGTAGGCGTCCTTCCGTGTCGGAAGCGAACGTAGACCGGATCACAGAACTGTTCCAACACAGCCCTAAAATATCAGAGAACTGAGCAAGGATCAAGTCTTTTTTCCCTCTGTACCTGCGACAATCTGAAAGCGTGTATCGGATCGTATTAACGTCACTAGTGTAAGCCCGTGACCGTTTTTTGCGTATCGTCAGGGGTCTAGAATAGTTCCAGTGTTTAGGATGAAAGAGTATGAAAATACCTAAAAATCAAATGAACCATAATGCATAAACTTTGGTCAAGCAACAACATTAGTGAAAGTTTTAATTAAATTGAAATTTATCCAAGTCCGAATGACACTTGGCTACGAAAAGCAGACTTAATGAATGTACTATGACAAATAATTAGGTAGCAGTTGCTTAGCTATTAACTTGTGGACATAACCACGAATTACTCCTAAAGGTGCATCCACAAATTACGTGAGGTGTTTTTCCGGATTTCCGGACCCTCTGGTGAGATTCGTGAGCTCTGGTCCGACCCCCCCCCCCCCCCCGGTGAGATCTGGTCCGTGAGACCCCCGCCTCCTAGACATCGCCCTCGCAACTTTTTGAGACCTTTTTTTTTTAGGTCTCACCCACACTTTTCGCCGAAATACCCCCCCCCCCTCCCCCTAAAATTAACTTTCGGGTCGTTTGTAGACCTTTTTTTTGCTCTACAGTCCACAAAAATTTCATAAAACATCACGTGAGATTTCCGTTGACCCCCCCCCCTTGGTGATATTTCGCTGGACCACCCCCATTTCACCTCACGTAATTTATGGACGCCCCCTAATGGTATCTCTGGTCGCTGTTTTGCCAGCGAATGCTGACACGTGACACTGTTCTCCAGCCAATAGATATCGAGGTGAGCGAATGAGTGAGCTTAGGAAATTATATAGTAGATGAGATGTGAGTTTTTAGTATTTTTTTTTTTTTTTTTTTTTTTTTTTTTTTTTTTTTTTTTTTTATGAACGATTCGGACACAGTTGATGCCAGCGTGCGCCTGAATCATTTCCGGAGAAAACATTAAAAACAGAAAAATTAGATATATAGGAGTGGAGGTTTTCTCGGCGTTGTATATAGATGCAATGTTCTCCGGAAACTAGCAGAGTGAGAACGTTTGTATACCACGACGTTTCGGCGGTCATATATCTCTGCCGCCATCGTCAGGTGACTGACAAGTGACAGTCACTTCACAATGGCGGCAGAGTGTATGACCGCAGAAACGTCATGGTATACAAACTTTCTCACTCGGCTAGTTTCCGGAGTACATTGCATCTGGAAATGTGGATGGCTCGCCCCAAACACGACGTAATGCTGGAGCAGGGCCGTGGTTCGATTTGATCAGTGAGGATGGCACTTTGTGACTGTGTGTGACGAGGGTCCGCCTCCGCTGGCAGTCCGTAATTAGCCTTTGTGAGCCCCGAGAAGGGACAGCTATCTCGCATCGCGGGCCGCATTCACACGCCGCTTCCCACCACCAAACAGGTTCGGCACACACACCTGCTTTAATTGGGAGCGCAGGGGTGGGTCGACGCGACGGCGGCCACAACTCCGCCACCGGGAAGCTGAATGGCGACGCCACAAATCACGACGTCACAATATCAGGCTCAGAATCGCCAGTGTTTAGGAGGGTCCAGAGGTTTGGGAGAGTTGCAGGGAGATGTTGCTGCAGTGATACGCGATAAAAGGATCCCTGAAAACCTGAAAGTAAAAGTGTATACGACTATGGTAAGACAGGTTATCCTTTATGTGTCAGAAACAAGGACTTTGCGTAAAACAGAGGAAGCACTTCTGGAGAGGATACTTCTAAACGAAGAGATAAAAATAGCTGGAAGGCTAGTATTAGAGAGGGAAGATTAGGGTGGTACGGTCATGTAATGTGAAGAGGTGAGGAAGAGACAACAAATCGTGGTGGAAAGAGATCCATAGAGACACAATGCTTAAGTTGCAAGGATCTAGTTAAGAAGCACCTCGTGAACAAATGGATGAAAGAAGAGGACACTGTAGACCGGAAAAAGGTGGAAGACACTCAATAAGGCAGCCGACCCCTAGTATTGGGAAAAAGTGGTTTGGAGAAGAAAATTCAGAGTTGCGTACTGGATTCAAATTCTTTCTCTGGCAGTTTTTCGTAAAGATATCAGGGGATGTTTTATTAGTTATTACTAATCAACACTGCATTGATTGAATATTGTAGCCGCCACTTTCATAAGCTACAGACTTCACACTTAAAGAAATTCATAAGCTCTAATTGTTTAAGACTTGGAAAAGGCACAAAGTGCTAGAAAATATGAATATAATAGCTGTAGTTATATACCATTGATTTTAGGGACAAATAGAATGATTGCCAAGGACATTGTATTCAATGTAATCTGATTTTACGAAGTTCGTAGACTACTATTTAAATTTTAGTGCCACAAATACCCATCTCTTGACAACACTCGAACAGAATTTAATATATCATCTTTAATACAGATGCCCCTGAACTAAGGAAGTGAATTTGTCGATAGAATTACTTTCGAAGCAAATAAAAGAACATTATAAGTGTATGAAAATATCATAACTTGCTTTAAATGTTTCAGAGCTTTGTCAAATTAAAAGATATATCACAAATATTCGTCAGTAACTTGCTCCGCTAAAGGAACCTGATTTCCACTGCGATATAAGATAAACAGGACTATTGATTTCTAAGTTATCATTACACCAATTTACGACCAGGTATTAGCATGCTTTATAGTGAAATACTTTATTAGAAAAAGCCCAAATTTAAAGATGGAGGAATGAACCGAATGTAAGCTGCTGTAGAAAATTTTTAATAAAAAAGAAAAAAAAATCCATTTTGGATGAAGGCAGCTGACGATAAATACCAAGACAGCCGAATAATAAAACCGCGTTTATAGAGTTTATTTTAAAAAATAACCCATAATGATGAAGGATGTAACTTATACAGTTGCTATATTGGAGTATTGTATCGAACCAGCACCAAAATGATCATTTATTGTTATTTTGTGATTATCTGACTAAAACGCGAGTACACTGGGGGGATGAAAAGAAGTAACGTAATAGTTCTCTCCGCGAGTAACCTAAGTGTTATCACCAAAGGAGATTTAATAGAATCTATAACAAAAATTTACAGATTTAACTAAAGAGTTTCTTTTGCTTCAATAACGTCAGGCCCTGTAGCTCAACTTGGTGCGTATGCATCTACCAACTTCTGAAGAAACTAACGATACGAGTTTGTCACACCTCCGACAGCTTACCGGTCACCTTAACTAAATGTTAATTAGTTTTAGAATATCATACAAGGAAATTTTGACGATGAATTACTCACTGCTTAACAATGTTCGGAAAATTTCCTACGGCCAAAAGAACTGGAAAACAATCAAAAACGCAAAACCAAAAAAAAGCCAGAAACACGCAAAATAAATATCAGAAACAACAAATAAAAAAAAATAGTAAATCTAAAAAAATACAATAAAAGCCTCCAAAAATTTGAACAATCGGTTAAGTAAAATCTGAGGGTTTCCCAAAGGCCCACCGGTCCGCATACCCCTCAGTCAGAAATGCATCTCCAGTTCGATTAGTAAGAAGAGCACGTATCGACCGGTGTGCCTTATACGTCGGTCGATAATGGGCCTAACAGCTGCTAAACTGACGACGGAATTAACTTCTCTAATGGGACAGACATTGTAGCCAGCGCGGCGCGGCGTTACAATTTATCGTAACGGGTAGCGATCGGAGACCGGTCCGGCCCGAGTTCCCACGATCCCGGGGAGCACCACAACAGCTGCTGCCGCACTCATAACGGGAGTTGTTTCGCTAAGCGAGTGCTCGGAACCTTGAAAAGTGACTGTGTGAACAGCATTACGTAAAGCGATACTCAGCGCTGCCAGCAGATCTTACTAATGTTTCCACTAATCCCTCGCGGATCCGCCAACCAGTCAGGTTAAGCGAAGCGATTCAAACACTGGTTGAAGTTAAGGTCTTAAAATAGCATCGTGATGCGTGCCTACTTTTATTTGTGGAAAGAACTGTTCTAGACAGTTTCCTGTGCTGCGTGCTCATTGCTTAGAGTAATACGTAGAAAAATGTGTAATTATAGTCGAGGCCGAAGGAAGTCTATACGACACCTTTCTATTTTGCATATACAAAAATTACTTTTTAATATTAATTAAGAATTTCATGTTTTTATAAGCTAATTACACTACCTTTTATTTATTTTTGGCATAAAATAGCAATTAATCAATTGGGCATATTTTTTGGCACTTGATCCATTGTACTCGTAAGCATACGAAAAGCCACATAACCTGATGTAGAGATGGATCGTTCGCGAGTGAATCAGTTCTCTAGAGCAATTCTTTTAAAAGAGCGAGTGAGCAGTCGCTCACTAAAAAGTGAACGGTAGTTCTTCTAGGTGAATCGGCCAGAAGTCGGCTAATCAAGAAGAGCTTGTTCACGTGGGCTTTGTGGACTGTTGAGCAAAAAAAAAAGGTTACTAATTGCATCAAAGTCAAGTCGATTTGAGGGGGGTATTTTCATCAAAAAGGGGTGTGGGGTGTAACCGGATGAGACCTAAAAAAAAAAAGTCTCAAATATAACTGAGCAAGTGAGCTAGTGAACCGTTCAAAAGAACTAGTTCTTTTCTTAGAGTGATCAAATGAACACCGCTCTTTTTAGTGAATCACTTTGCCCACCTCTAGCCTGATGTCATAAGTTTTTCTAATGCTGTAAATTTCTCTTCGTCCACCTTAAGGGAAGAAGAGGAGCCGACACTGGCCAAGCTCCTTTTAAAAATTTCCTTTACTGAATAGGTTTTTCATCTGTGAGTGACAAGAAAAGTATATATATATATATATATATATATATATATATATATATATATATATATATATTCTTAGGAGAAACAGGCTTTAAGAAGCGGGCACATAAAACATTTGGAAAAAATAATAGGAGAATAACCATTGCTTACCAAAGTTGCCGCGTCGATAGGCGGAAAAACAAGTATACACAAAAAGAGCTGAAATTTTCAGGCTTATATCCCTTCTTCAACAATAGCTAACTGGTCGACTGCCAAACTCCATTAGACAGCTATCTCACTCTCTTGTTGGTAAAAGGTAGTTATTCTCCCACCGAAATATAACACTCCTTTCAGTATTTAATTGTACGCGTTTCCGGCTCATTTCTTTTGATCAGCTCTCTGCGAATACTTGTGAATTCACACTGAAAACTGACCATCACTCAATCAGTAATAAGCTAACTAATTAACTGCACGTATATCTTAATAAATCGTCGGCAGTATTGCATTAACGCGGTTCGCAAAATATCTTTTTGATTTTTACGTGGCAGCATTTAACGGTTTTCCTGAGGCGCAGTCCACATAATTTGAAGAACGTCGTATTTTCACATTTTTTAATGTTGAAATTGGATTTTCAAGTACAAGTAATACAGAAAATAGGTAGAATAAAACGGCCTTCATTCACTTGAGTGCAAATTTATTGCATTAGACTATGCATTTCGGACCCTGTTGACCCATCTTCAGGTGTCTGCTGTATTTACATTGGTTTTAGTTTTGTCCTAAGTGATATTCGTGTCTAGTGCAGTGCTTCACAATAAAGGGCATAAAATTGATTAGTCTACTTCAAGTTATTTTTCGTAAGTTTTTCACAATGTATTCATTTTTTCCCTTTCATTTCATGATAATACGTTTTCACAGCGCTATTCGTTTTCAGTACAAGAATAAACTTTTTCTAGGAACGAATATTGCTCAGGACAAAACTGAAAGACACAGTGGCGGAATCAGGATTTTGGTTTGGGAGAGCCTTGAGCGGAATTTGGTTTGGGGGGGGGGGGGGCCTTGAGTCGGGCAGGGGTAGTATCAGTAGAGCTAAAAAAAGGTGTCCAAAAATACAATGTCAGGGGTGGACCTAGATACTTATTCTACCTTTTATCTGATCAATGCAGTCACGTACAACACAGTAAGCTATGCATAAAATTAAGATAAGTAATGAAGTCAGTTTTTAAACGTTAAGCCCGAAATCACTCCAGACGAATGCCGGAAAAAAATACTCTTGAAATTTCAAGTTTTGCTTTTTTCTGACAGCAGCGAGAACTTTTTAAATTATCATTGTCGTTTTCTGTAGGTTCCGCCGACTTTATCCGAGCGACATGCGCAGTGGCGTAGCTGGGGTAACAAGGGCCCCGGTGCACCAAAAAAAAAAAAAAAAAAAAATGTATATGTATTGCGGCCCTCAGGCCAGATGAGCGACTTTTTTTTAGCTACCTGAGCTTTTGGGGTCCCCCCCTCAACTGAGTTTGGGGCCCCCTGAATTTGAGGGCCCTGGTGCACGGCACCGCCTATCCCCCCCGATAACTACGCCTCTGGAGTCTGGACATGCCGTTAAGTGGTCGTGAGCCACGCGGAAGGGCGTCGGGCGTGGCGTACTGCTGCCGGTCGTGAGCTTCTTAATTAGACGCCGCAAATTGAGTCGATCGGAGGCGACCGCGTTAATATTAACAGCGATCGGCGTCGTGAGGCGAGATGTCGCCAGTCTGTCGCCGACGGCAATTTGCCGCGCCGCTAGCTCCGCCGTCGTGCTCGCGGCTGATTGGGGAAACGCTCTTATCCACGGCAGGTATCGCTGCCGATCACGCGTAATCCTTGCTTCCTTATTGGAGGAGGCTATCTGGCTCGTGACGACAGACCGATATTGTCGGCGGACTAATTTAACAAACGGTGAGCACAGCGACCGGAATGGTGGCTCATGCACACGACCAATAAACTTCACCGAGCGTGGTGGGTGAGTGGTTAACGCTCTGATCTCGCATTCGGGAGGACGCCGGTTCGAATCCCCGTCCGGGCATCCAGATCTGGGTTTTCTCTGGTTTCCCCAAATCACTCCAGGCGAATGCGGGGATGCTTCCTTCAAAAAGGCCATGGACGAATTCCTTCTAGTTCCTTGTTCCCAGTCCCTTCCGACCTCTAATGACCTAGATGTCGACGAGGCGTAAATCCATAAGTAAGCAATAAACTTGCGACACTTATTGCGGGAGTTAGTCTTACTGTTGGGTAAATACGTCTGAGAGAAAACCGTAGACACTTTTCAATTGATGCGCTGTTTGTATCAAACACCAGGTTTTTCCTGCAGTGTAAACAGTCAGTTAGCTTCTTTCAAACAGTGCATTGTAGAGTCCAAAAAGCCGAAACTTTTTCCGACACTTTTAGAAAGATAATGTCAGAAGTAAAAAGCTCCTTGGATAAAAGTGAAGTATTTGCTTTAATTTCAGAGTGGGGAGTTTACCAGAACTGTGGGATGTAAAAGTAAATCATACAGGAACCGAATTAAAAACCAAGTGCTCTATGGGAATCGCCTCCAAAATTTAACACCACTGCTAATGAAGTTACTGCTTGGTAGCTACTAATTTGGGAATGAGCGTGGTGGGAGAGTGTTTAAAGTTCTGGCCTCGCATTCGGGAGGATGCCGGCTCGAATCCCCGTCCGAGCATCCAGATTTGTGTTTTCCATGGTTTCTCCAAATCAGTATAAACAAATGTCGGGATGCTTCCTTCAAAAAGACCATGGCCGATTTCTTTGTTTTTCCCTGTCAGCAGGTCATTTAACGCCTCTAATGACCGTGTCCAATAGCTTAGATAAATTTTCATGCTATTTATTCAGATTGGTTAATTTTATTAAATGAATGGCTACAGTTAATCAGTTCATTTCAGTGTTCTGTATCTAGTTTGTGTCCAATGTCCGCATGGTCTCACTACTATACAGAGTAAAATTGTTTGCTGTTTCCATACAGTTATCGCGTATGAAGGCATAAAAGATCTCGTTTTGATGCTAAGAAAATGATACACAGGTCTTTTCATCAGTTCATCAGATATCTGGTCTGGGCGTCGTTCGATTTAGCTGGATATTAGTGCGAAAAGAAAACTTGTGAAAATTCGCTATAAAATTTATAAAATGTAATGAAAAGTGACTGTAACAAAATTTGAGAGAAAGGAATGAATAGGTAAATCTGTAGAATAATGTAATGTTTTGTTCGCAAAAGAAAATAAAAAAAGGAAATATTTTAATATCCGTATAAGGCCATTCTAACAAGCGATACAGATTTTCAGTAGGATAATGTGAATATCTCTTTTCGGTCTTAATTACATAAAATCATTTAAATTAATAACATAGGCCGTCATTTAAATTACGATGTAGCCTCCAAAGATTTGTGAATCTAATATTAATTCAGAATAACCAATGGATTTACTCGAGCGCCAAATTTCCTAATGTTTCAGATGGATGGAATTTTCTTCCTAACCATCATTCCCTAAAATTATATTTAAGAGCAATATGAAATCGATCCACCACGTTCATTTTCTAAACTAAAGCTTACGAATGCTCGTCGGTTACGATGAATCTGTTTTTGACTAACTGTATGAACTTGCCTGAATGCGATAAATGAAATAGCAAATGATAAAGTCATCAGATGTAGGTAGTTGTAAGAAAGACTGTTGAAACAGATTAATTTTCTAGTGCGTCTCATAATTCGGGTTAGAAACAGTTATCACAAACGCACCGACCACAGATATTAACTGAAACACTAATGACATCAGTTTTTGCTCCACCTGTAATGAGTATAATGACGGGCTACTGCCTGTGGTAAACGCGATTCTGTATGCTGCCACCTCTAGAGGCCAGTAATAGCGAACATTATAAACGTATCCGACACAACGGTAGTGGGAAACACGGCAATGAAATAGAGAAATAAACGAACTGAGAAGTAGCGCGGAGGAATTTTCGTACAATAAATCGCGGGGCGTAGCAAATCCCAAAGCACAACAGCACTTTACAAACCATAAAAGTCACGGGAGTTAATAGTTTCGCCATTACGAGACCGAGACGTGAGTAATCGCAAATGAAATGGGGAGGCAGAGAGACATGCGGTTGGGAGATAAAATACCGGCGGAGGCGCGCAAAAAGAAAGCGGGGAAGAGTCGCGATGGCTGATGAGTATGAGGGACAAAGAGCGCGCGCGTGTGTGTCGCGGCGACTTCTTTTGTGTGTGATGTGAGCGTCGCTGACTGACGCGACAACGATTAAGTTATTTTTTTTAGCCTTGGCGCAGAGGACTCGCCGATGCGGAGGGACGTAATACCCATCATTTGGACTGCGCCGCTGCGGCCGCACCGTCAACAAAGGGAAACTCCTGCGCCTGCACATAAATGTTGCTTGCGTCGGGATAACGGGTTTCCGCCGACGAGAGTACAAGAAAGATGGCCTGGTCGAACCGGTGCTGCTCGGAGACGCGACCTCTGTGGGACCACCTAACAGGTAGGCAGGAAGTACTGTGCGGACGCACATCCCAACTGCCTCTTACAAAAATATCGTCAAAGCAACATTGAAATTCAATTTGACGCATATTACACCTCTGTCGTGGTTTAAATTGACCTGCAATTTAAGATGGAATCTGTACCACGAAGCATCCTCGTATACTTCACTTGAATAAAGCGGATATTTGCCGGAGATGAAGGCCCATTTAAGGCTCTGAAAAAATTTCGGCGGAAAGTGGGATTCAAGCTGAAGAACAGATGATGCTAACCGTAGCAACTTAACCATTTATGTGCTTAGTAGAGACTTGTGCATTGACCTGAGTTCAGATCCATCCTGCTAAAAGTGTTTAGGTCATATCTTATAACCATCGTCAAGAATCCTCAGTTTCCACTCCTGTAGCACTCATTTTTTTTCTGTCATTAGTCTTGCGACTGGTTTGATACAATCCTCCATCCCTTCCTATCTTGTACTAACCTCTTCATCTCTACATACCCGTTACAACCCACGTCCTCAATTATCTGCTTTATATATTCTAATCTCTGTCTTCCTCTACATTTTTTTAACTGCTTTACGTCTCTCAACAGCAGGTCTTTAGAGACGGGAAAGGATGGTCGGCAAGGAATGGGAAGGAATTCGGCCATGGCCTTTTGAAGGGAGCATCCCGGCATTTGCCTGGAGTGATTTGGGAAACCATGGAAAACCCAAATCTGGATGCCCGGACGGGGATTCGAACCGCCGTCCTCCCGAATGCGTTCCTCTTCAGTTCTTACCTTCTACTGTTCCTTCCACTAACAAATCAACCAATACAGCATGTCTCAAAATATGACCTACCAGCCTGTCTCTTCTTTCTGTTAGCTTCTTCTACAAACTTCTTTCCTCACCCATCATTTCCAAAACTCTTTTATTTCGTACTTTGTCTCTCTATTTAATTTTCAGGATTCTTCTGTAACACTCATTACACGTTCCAATAACAAGCCATACATTACTATGAACTACTTATAATTCAGTGGCACTCGGCTGGTTCCCTTAGAAATGATAGTAAAAGAGTTGAAATGAAATTTCACTGAAATAAATTGAAATGAACTTGCATCGTGTTTTATATCTACTATAGGGACCTCAATTCATATAATTCACAAATTATTATGTAGGCCTACATCATTCTTTGCTGTGACGTTACAAAATTTTATAGAATATGGTAAGAAGCTTATGTTTGTTTTGAGGAGTTATGAACGCCAGATCTTTTTAAATGTCATTTTTTGTAATATGCAGATATAACATCCACCTACGGTGGATGCCATGAACTTTTCACACCAATCGTATTTTAATTTTGGTTCATAAATATAAGACTACTTTCATTAATCATCGTAATATAATTTACAAAAAAATCCAGCACGTCTTTTGTTTGGTAACACACAAAGAATCAAACGTGATTACAAACAAGAATCTTGGGAAACAGCTTCAAATACTAGGTGAATATTCTATTTTTGTCATGATTATTTCTTCTGAATGATGAATACAAACGACGCTTTGAGGGTAAATAAATGTATACTACCATTTAAAAAAGTGTTTGTAATAGAGCTTCCTTCCTTAGTGAAAAGTGGTAATAAAGAGCAAGCAAGATAACCGAAAGGCAATTCTTCTCAATATTTTCATTCATCAGTGTAAAAGTGATACTAAGTATACATGCATAATACCAATGAATCTACTATTCACAAACTATTTACACCAGTTTAATTTTGTTTATTACAGCCTTCAATATTTTCAAGAAAATTCATGACTTGCAATGTTTATAGACAGCGATCCCTCGTAATACGGAGACTTAAAAATCATAAGTGTGAAGCAAAGTACCGTTTGCATTTGATGCTGAGTTTCTCGTGTTAAAGTGAGGTTAAAAACGAACATTTTAATAATTCAATCTATTTACATTAAACGATATATCCTCTTAAAATTATTTCGTAGCCAAGGTATCTGTATATTTTTACATTACAAGTGCAACGTAGAAAAAGTGTTTGCATACTCTAGCAGGAAAGTGAGTGTCCCTACTCCCTATCTGATAGTGTTCTGCAGAAGTATTTGTTGTGTTAATCTAATTGTTAATCGCATAGTTTTTATAGCTAAAACCACCTAAAAGTCCGTAATCGGAATAACCTTCTCGTTACGGCATGATAAAATACCTTATATTCCTGTTGGGATGCTCCTTAACGGTTTCAGGAAAGGCCGTTACAAATCAGCGGGCGATTAACACAAAAGACGCTAGAAAAAAATCTAAAACAACGGCCAGAACTAACAATAAAGCTATGCCATCCCAAAATGACTAAGGGGTGAAATGTCAATAACCTTCACTAAATCTGTTTTATTTCATTGCTGTGTGACGAAGAAAGTAAAACTGTTCCAGGAGTTATGAAAATGACAGTGTGTGTCAATCACAGGAACTTATCTAAGTAATAAACCCAAGCAGATGTAGGTTCCAGTTGGTTCATATACGATTATTTGATTCTTTTCCACCTGAAACTCCTTAATCCCATGAAATTAAATGGACGCCACCCATATCATCAGATGATGATGATAATGATGTGTCTATCCCAGGAACTTATTTAAATACGTAAATAAACCCAAGTAGATGTAGGTTCCAGTTAGTTTACAGACGATTATTTGATTATTTTCTACCCGAATCTCCTTAACTCACGAAATAATATAGACGCCATCCATATGATCATATGATGATGATGATGATGTGTCAATACCAGGAACTTATCTAAGTACGTAAATAAACCCAAGTAGATGTAGGTTCCAGTTGGTTTACAGACGATTACTTGATTTTTTTTTACCCGAATCTCCTTAACCCACGAAATTATATATACGTCATCCATATGATCAGATGATGATGATGTGTCAATCCCAGGAACTAAGTATGTAATTAAATCCAAGCAGATGTAGATTTCAGTTAGTTAATAGACGATTATTTTCTTCTTTCCCACCTAAATCTCCTTAACACAAAAGTTAAATGGAAGCCATCCATATTATCTGATGATGATGTGTCAATCCCAGTAACTTATGTAAGTACGTAAATAAACCCAAGCAGATGTAGGTTCCAGATGGTTCATATACGATTATTTGATTATTTTCCACCTGAATCTCTTGCTCCCACGAAATTATGTGGACGCCATCCATATCTTAGGTCAAGCATAATCCTCGAATAGGTGTCGGTATGGTGTTTCCTTACGAACTACACCTGTGGAGTGTTTGTGAGCGACGCGGAAGAGAGTGGTGCGTGAGAGGGGACGAGCTGGGGTCACGGCAGAAGATCCTCGCCCAGTTGACATTTGGCTGCGCCGCTATCTGTGTCGTCGAGGCACTCGCCAGGCAGGTTTGTATTGTCCTCGGTCGCATAGCGGTAAGCACACGCTTTCCCCCGCAATTACCAAGACGCGCTTTCTTCGGTCACAGCAGAGATATTCACACAGAACCATCGTACCAATCGCACGTCGTGTGATACTTTCAGTACAGATATGGGTGGTACTGTAGGTTTCATTTGAGTCTCCGTATCCATAACCAGCCATACCAATACAAACTGGTGCTCACCTACAGATATTTGATTAGGGTAACAAGCTGGTACCATGAAGAGGGGTGCTCTTCTGAGCGCTCAAGTTCCATCGTAAAGCTTCAATAGAGATCATTGTGACACCGTTAGACTGCCTCATATCACGGCAGATCGCGCGAGCAAGTGTTAAGTCCGGTGAAGTACCCCACTGGTGCAATGTGACACAATTCTGATAACAGCAAACAAAATATACACTTGACCAGTCTCTGTAACCTCTCAAAGAATTCAATATTAGCATATGAATAGTGAATATTTACTTAATCAATAAGACAGTCCAAGTAGTGAGTGCATACAACAACCATATTTTACCATTATTAACAGTATGCAGTCGTAGGATCGTTGTGCCAATTGCTCCAAAACAAACTGTCAAATAATTATCCTTCTCGGGGGTCGGATTTCCAGTAAAATCAAAAATGCTCAAGCTTTGCAGTGAAATCGTTGGGTGAAACGACTTTAGTGCCTATTGTCAATCACTGAAGAAGTTTGCGTTGTTAAACAAATATATGCAAAAGTAAAAAAGTTGCGTATAAATCATCGTCTGCCGATTCCAATACTTAAAAAAAAACAACGACAGCAACAACTATATGAATGCCAAACATATTCATCTATATAGGCCATGAAAGATTTCGTAACTTGGTTTGGTATTAACGATCCCGAAACCGCCCCATGTAATTTTTATCGTTGGCGCAGAAACGTAATAAACCATCTGTTAGCTTTGATTAAACCAGTGATTTCCAGTTAGTTTTTCCCGAGTACCACTTCAAGAAAGCACTCAGCGTACCACTTAAAGCTGAAATTATAAATAAGTAAATGCGCCCATCCCTGTCAAATGCTTCACACGCCCACAGCATTATAGTAATGTAATTCACACACACGCAGTTTGGTTTAAAATAAATTTTGGCATCAGCAGTTTGCATATTTGTTTTTTTCCATAGTGATTACTTTAGCCGCGTGTATCCCTTGAAGCAACCTCACGTATCCCTGAGGGTACCTCTGGTTTAAACCATAGTCAGGTTTATTATACCATCGTACCAGTTACTTAAACCATCATTAATAAGCTACTTGATCCAGTCCACTACCCAACAGGTCTTTCACTCCGGCGAGGTTGTTCATATTACCGAGCTTCCTTCCGCAAGGACGGTGTAAATTAGATCATCCGCGGGGCACGCTTTCCCCTTACCAGTGGGTTGAAGGAATGATACCATTTTGCCTTATACGAGTCTCCGGTAAGCAGTGATGCTGCTTAACGCCAGCAATGCACTGCAGATGCACCAGCTCCCCGGATGTCCCGATGCTCCTGCCCGCCCGCATGCAGACGTAGCGGTCCGTCGCCGGCTGACCCCGGTCGCGTGGCTGTGACCCTGCGACCCGCCGACACGTTTGGGTCCCGTTGTGTCGACGGAGGAACCGAGATTCCAGGCCAAACTCGTGCCGCGCGCTAATAAATCGGAGGGAAGATGCGCCAGCTTCGTGAGCGCCCGTCACGGCGTCTAAGTGGGCTGAGCGCGGTGCAGGCTCCAGCTGGCGCATCACAGCATAAAATTTTATAGCCTCATGCATAAAGAACCCAACCAGGAGACCGAGGCAGCGCTGGGGACGGCTGTCACCTGCTCTTCGACGCCGATGAAGGATCACGCCGGTCTAGCGGGTCGGGTCACGTCCCGATGGCTTCGTTGATCCAGAGACCAGGGTTTGATGCTTCTAGAGGACGGCAGCTTTTCTGAAGAGGAGAAATCGCACCAGAATTGCTTTTGATAACAGGTCAATGAGGCTTTCTGACGGTATCAGAATGGCTGTTCGATCGCATATTGCTGTTCACAGGTTTCAGTTTGTGCTGATAAAGTATCTACATTGTTCATTTTGTATTTGACAAAAGGGAAAGAAATCTTGCGATACATTGCAGCATTCGCCCTCATTTTGAAAAAAATTCAAACTTGGAACTTCCAGTAAGGATTTGAAATATGTATTCCTTGATACTTCTTACATGTAACGAACTCAGAATAGTAAGTAAAATGTTAAAATATTAAATTCTTATATACCAGTATACTCGGAAAAACGAGCAGAACCAGAAAAAAAGTTACGAGCTTAACAGGTATGTGTCATGTATAGTCTGACGGAATTAAAATTTTAAAAGGGTCATTTAGTGACATATGTTTCCTCGGACAGTGGAACCGAGCGTGGTGGTATAACGGCTAGCGTTCTGGCCTCGCATTCGGGAGGACGGCGGTTCGAATCCCCGTCCGGGCATCCAGATTTGGGTTTTCCATGGTTTCCCCAAATCACTCCAGGTGAATGCCGGGATGCTTCCTTCAAAAAGGCCATGGCCGAATTCCTTCCCCCCCCCCCCCATCCTTTCCCGTCTCTTAAGACCTAGTTGTTATAGGAGACGTTAAGCAGTTAAAAAAAACAATCGGACAGTGAATTTTTTTTCCCTACCAAACGTTGATAAATCACTATGTAGTTACACATTTAATGTGTAGTAGAATTCACATGCTTGGAATTATCCTTCTGCAATCGAAATTTGTATTATTGTGTCCTGTCATTGCTCAATTTAAGCCATTTTTGTTTGTTTGTTTACGTTCCATGTTAGAACATTCTCTGTTATGTATCTAACATGTACTATCTAGATTTGTCTAATCATCCTGTTAGTTAATGAAGTCTGAAGTTTCTCACATTTTAAAAATCAACAAGCTGGTGATCCTTGTGCTTTAATCAGTGACTCATGTTCAGAGATAGGTGGCTTCTGAATCAACACACGTAGTACGTAGTATGTAGATGCCAGCAGTATCGCTGGATCAGAGGTGCATCCTGCATGTTGGTACGACTGTACTGTAAAACGAGTTCCGGGCTTAAACGGCCCATCCGCGAGATAACAGTGGCCCTGCGGCTTATCTCGATGTCGTCGAATTTTCGTTGGTCCCAAATATAGTCCCGTGACTGGCGCGCCTCTTTTTGCGTCAGCTTGCTTGACGGGAGAGAAGATCCGCCGTGACCGGACTGCGAGAAACGAATCGCGGGGGCGCATGCAGAGCAGAGAAACGCGCCGTCGACGTCAGCGTCTACACGCCTGCCTCCTCAGGCTCCCTTAACACTATACCCGAACCAATCCAAATCAAGGTGAATCTGTTTTGAAATCTCCAAACCTTTACTCCAGCCGAGTCAAACCACGTCAGTCCGGATCAAATCCCAGCTTTAAATAACACAGATTAAATGATGATGAAATTATAAGTTTGCCTGGAATCCTTAAATCTTCCCCACTTTTCCTCCACACAGAAGCAATAAAATTTCTGTTACTGTGGTTTTCATTACTCCCATCATAAAACGCACTATTTTTTTCACTCCCATAATCAAAAGTTTCACATCGATCATGTCTGGTTGTCGATTCATGACTACTCGAAGGAAGAAAATTCTGACATTCAATCAAGGCGGACTGAACCGGATTCTAGTGATGTGAAGGCGGAAATTGAGTCTGGGCGTTTTTTGACCGGTGGAGCACTAACCGAATCTTTATTATCACATTTATCTTGATTCGGATTAATTCTGATTAATTCAGATTAGTGTGAAGGGAGTGAGATCCAACACCGGTATGCCCATAACAACCATTTAATTTGGAAAGTTGCTCTGGCCAATATCGAACAGTAGAAAATGAAAAAATTACGGTAAGGAATATTTAGTCAAAACGCATCACTTAATGTTCCAGGAATATGAACAGATATTTCAAAGCGAAGTTTATTTCAGAAGGCTAATACGCAGCGTTATGGAGGTTTAATAAAGATGAATTCTCAGAAAGAGAACAGTCTTCATGCATATACAACATACCAGTAAATGACGGTATATAATACAGGCACAAGGACTTTCTACATTACCTTACATTATTTTGACAGGCGAGGTCAAAGATATAATGTGCAACGCTAAAAGTATCATAAATCTAGAACATACGATCGAATATCACATTTCACATCAGAAATGGAAAATCGCCGTTTGATCGCCAATTTGAGGAAGGACAAAACGCATGCGACTATAAAATAAACCAAACAACAGTGGCATCTACGTCTTATGAAATAATAAATTATTATTTAAAAAGTAGTTTGAATAGTTAAGTGTTACGTCTATCATAGAGCTTCCTCGGAATAATTTTTGTCCATTGATATGTAATATGTAATTATTCGAACATGAAGCATTGAAGGAAATATTGAACTAATCGTATCAATGGAAACTAAATAAACACATTTTTATGGTAATTCTTTGTGAAGGTTGCCCGAAAGAGTGGAAAATTTTTTCCAGTTTCTGCTATCTACAGTCCTCTATTCAAATAAAATTTACTTGTCTGTTATCCTATTGACATGGAAGTCACATTGCTTCTGCATACATCTATAAATGTAATAAGACTGTAATCTGAAAAATTTACCTATATTTAAGATATTTACAAAATGAATTTGACCACTGTTAATGAGTTACAGAAATAGAATTAAATGCATTTTTTTAAAAATAAAAAAGCATGTCTTGTTCTCTTTGCATGCCTGTTTGGATTCATGGAAAAACTAATGGTCGAAGTTTGATGGGGTTTCGAATAATGGACAGCTCCCGGGCCTTGGGGTATAATAGTTGTGTTTTCTGTTGATTTGAATTCGGAAAGTTGAGAATTTTAAGGTGAAATTGTCTCCAAATCAGTATTAATTTAAATGCAAATTACTTCTATCAGCTGAAATATTTTATGTGATTTCAGCTTTCGAGTGGCATCGTTTTATTCGGAAGAATAATGATTTTTTATTTAATTTTTTTTCTTCTTATTATTATTTTGCCTCACTGGCCAACTGTTAAGGGCGAAATAATCAACTTAAGAGAGAGATCTATAAATCATCGCTTCACTTGAATGAAGCTGCGGGCACCAACTAGATAAGAATAAAATAGCCTCGCAGTTAATAACTTATTTCTCGGAATATAACACTAAATACCTCTGCAAAACAAAGAGAGAGAGAGAGACTTAAACAATGAAGACATTCCTTAGCGTGACTGTCCTTGGTAATTATACATCAAATTAACTCCGGTCCCAATTTAGTCTAGTCGTAACTGATCAAATTTCCACTTATCTGCTCGTTAACAATTTTTGTTAGAGTGACCAAAATGCCATAGGAAAATAGTAGAGAAGCCTCCTCCGAGGTATATACCATAATGAAATGCAATTAAAAATTGCCTCACTCGGAACTAAGACACGTAACACTCGATACTGTACTCTTGTATTTAGTCAAACAAATTCTCAATGAAGTACTGGCTTTTGAAAATAATCACACGCTAATGACTATCGACATTCGATTACAAAACAGTCATGCATGTAAAAAAAAAGTAGTTTCAAGGAATTTCAAGGTTGGCTAGCCCGTGTGGCAGATTGTTAGCAGAATACAGAGTGACACTGATTTAATGCTGCGAGTGGCTGAGCAGAAAAAACGAATGCCTCGGCGCAATTGCATTCGGAGCGTGTGCGCTACGAAAGCGGCCACAATGTTCCTTCCACGTAGAGATACGGGGCTGATGAAAGAGATATGGAGCACAGGAAAATTTCTTTCGCTAGAGAGCGTGACAGTCGAGGAGAAGTGAGGAATGTGTAATGCAAACGAGGCTGCCCCCTCTTAAAATGGAGTCCGCATTGTTACTCCCTGTTCCGTATGCTAGCGGAACGACATGAGAGACTTGTGGGAAATGGCAAAAGAGGCGAAACACGCACAGGAGGGTGGAGAAAAGTAACAGCGAATAAATTCACATTGATTTGAAAGTTATACAGATTTTCTGTGTATGTTGCTGCTATCTTATTTAAACGGTTCTTTTTAACTAATTAAGAAATAAATTCCTTCGTTTGGTATTACGGGTGGAATTGCAGAAAAAATCCGAACCAGACAGGTGTGCATTAACACAAATGTCTGGCGTTCTGGAAGACAGGAATTCGATTCCCGCTATAGCAATCTGGACGTTTCCCGAAATAAGGTGATTGCCTGAAAGGTTTCTTCATAAATCCATAGCAGAATTCCTTTCTGTCCTCTTCTTGCTATAAAGACCATAAAGCATCAGTTTAAACAAATAACTGGAAAAAAACCAGTTCGTTATTTATCAAAGTGATTATGAATAGGAGGAACCGTAAATCGCCATTAAAATGTTAAACCCTGTCTCCAACTATAGTACAGTGTTCTGGCCCTCACTGGATATTAAAATTTCTGCACATTACGTTTTTAGCTCCTATACAGGGTGTTACAAAAAGGTACGGCCAAACTTTCAGGAAACATTCCTCACACACAAACAAAGAAAATATGTTATGTGGACATGTTAGAGCTCATTTTATTACTTCTCTTCAAATCACATTAAACATGGAATGGAAACACACAGCAACAGAACGTACCAGCGTGACTTCAAACACTTTGTTACAGGAAATGTTCAAAATGTCCTCCGTTAGCGAGGATACATGCATCCACCCTCCGTCGCATGGAATCCCTGATGTGCTGATGCAGCCCTGGAGAATGGCGTATTGTATCACAGCCGTCCACAATATGAGCTCTAACATGGAAAGTAAGCGTTTCCGGACACATGTCCACATAACATATTTTCTTTGTTTGTGTGTGAGGAATGTTTCCTGAAAGTTTGGCCGTACCTTTTTGTAACACCCTGTATATGTTCTATGCGTAAGCCTTAACCTCCTCCCGTATCGAAACGGATCTCGTATTTAAGCTAGTTATCTGGTAGCATCTTACCTTCATTAAGACTCCTGCGTATTGTGCATGGTAAGGCAGGATATGGTCATGAAGGCCAGTGGTGAAAAGGTGCTCTGTTTCTGACTAAAGTATATTCCAGATCAGGCTAAGCAAAAACACTTCCATTGATTCGCACCTCGGTTATCTAATTTGAAGCGAGTCTCATAGTCTTCAAAATTTTAGGCACCAGCCAAAGAAGAGAGGGATAGTTGTTTGCATCTCATAAATCATTTGAGTCCTACGAGAAAGCAATACCTAAGCAATGGAAGTGTTATATTCCGAGAGAAGATATTTATATCGTGACTATGATCGTGTTGATATTCGAGTGGTTCGTCTTTCGCTCTTAAAGGTCATCCGCGATTCCATCAACATGGATTTCGTAACATCTATTTTTGGCTCAGCAGCTTCGGCAGTTGCTGTTGAAAACAGTGGATCAAAAGAAAAAACACTTAAAATGTTACATCCAGTTCTCCAACCGGATTTTTCCATTTATACTGAGAAACAGGGAATCTCCTGTTTTTTTCACCAAATGCAACCGTATCTGGAAGAAACTGAAGCAATTCTAGATATCATCAGCCTCTGATGGAGGTGTCGAGAAGTTGCCATGCATTCTATCTTAGGCGGTAACATTACCATTTGATTGCACATATCAGGATGTTTCATATGAGACTGTTTATTCAACTAACTATTAATTTATGATGTACGAAAATTTAAGTGGTGTGTATGAAAACGAGTTTTCATATTAATACAAGAAATAAAAATTACACTGCTGAACGTTACAAATCTATCATAGACTTCACGAACTGGAATATCAGTTGGATTTACCCTAGGGAAGGCATGGGTATTTTTCTGTCGTATGTCTTCGTTTTTTGTTGTATATGTGGTATTTCGCACCATAGAAATTGGCTATGGAAACTAAGTGAGCAGTTTTGTATTACATAATACATCATTTAAATTCTGAAACATATTTGTTGTTTCTGTATAAAATTTGTCGAAAGTTAACATTATCTTGCCGTTATTTTATCTCTACGAACGATTAATAATGACAAAAAGTTTTATATAGCAATCAATCGTTCAAAGTTGTAGCATTGTAAAATAAGGAATATCTGGACGTTGTGGATCATTTTCTTCAATTGCTGATAAAATTAATAAATAAATATAGCCTAAGCAATTGAATGTTTGTTCATTTATTCACTTTCAGAACGCGTTTCGCTTCTTAACTGAAGCATCTTCAGGGGTTTTCCTGTTGTTTGTATGTACATGTTACAATATTGTTATATTGAAATTTTTTATACAAATTATAATATAATTACATTTTTTTATATTTTGCTCTATTTATCCGATAAGGCAAAAAATGTAAGTAGATTATAATTTGTATAAAAACTTCGAAACTTAAATTGTAAAGCATAACAATATTGTAACATGTATACACAGTCAACAGGAAAACCGCTGAAGATGCTTCAGTTAAGAAGTGAAACGTGTTCTGAAAGTAAATTAACGAACAAATATTCAATTGCTTAGGATGCATTTATTTACTAATAATTGTAAAATGAGAATTCTCAGCGAATACAAATTGGAGCTGCAAGCGAATTTGACACCAAAATCTCTACGGTATCACACAGTGTAGGGGAGCTTGCATAAACCACGTAGCTCCATTTTGGCCTTCTATGAACCCTCCCCCCCCCCCCCCACACTTAGCCCGACGTGGCGTTTGCCTCTATCTCCCCCCCCCCCCCCCCCCCCAAGTATCACGTAGCTATTATCCCTTTTGATTCCAGAAGACATTTTATACTGTTTTCTCTTGTCAGGCTATTGTAAATTACATGCGGAGATAATTAAATGAAGGAAATAAATATTCAAATGCGGTTGTGTGTTTTGTACCTCATTTTAACTGTGCAAAATAATTTGAATGGAAAGCTACGTGGTCTGGCTCGGAAATTCCTCTTCCCCCACGTACTTCATCGTAGCCTTCTAGCCAACCCCCCCTTTTTTTAAGACAGGTTCACGTAGTTTATGGTCGCTCCCTAGTTACGGAAATGCTGACTGTGGAAGATTTCTGAAAAATGATGTCGAACTACAAGGTCCCACACGATGTAGATATGTATGAGTCAGATTTCGGTGACTTTCGGGTGGACCAGTTGAGACAATGGCACCACAGTGGATGCTGTCGAGTGGTCGAGTGGCACAACGGGGCGGCTGAGCTCGAAGCGACAGCGGCCGAGATGGGATCTGTCCTGCCGCGCGGCCGGATGATAATTATTCATGAAGCGGCGGCGGACCGCGTCTGGGAACCCATCGCAGCGACCTTGGTCCACCAGCGGCTGCAGGCTGAGACCCGCCCGCCTAGCTCGCGGTTATTTTTGGGACCGTTTCATTAACCCTTTCACTGCCGAAACCGGCTTGAGACAAGCCGCCGCCAAGTCCCCTCCGCCTGCAAAGGCGAAGGAAGCAGTGAGAGCGGCGGAGCAGGTGGGCTTGGGCCTGCTTCTTCATTTAGAACAAGTGTTCTGCTTACAATACGACGAAATGTTTTTGCTACAACGTACTGTATACATCAGCCTCAAAGATTACTGCGCAAATCCAGAAACAATTTTTATGTCTTTACGCCTCATATTTTGAGAGGTGCTGGATTGATTAATTTGCTGTTGGAGGGAACAGTCGAAGGTAAGAACTATAGAGGAAGACAGAGAATATATGTAGCAGATAATTGGGTTGTAAGGGATTTGTAGAGATGAAGAGGTTGCCACAAAACAGGAACGGATGGAGGATTGTAATCGAACCAGTCGAAAGACTGACGGCACCAAAAAAAAAAAATCTTCGACGTCAGGGTCATTAGAGGCGGAAAAGAACTGGGGGAACAGAAAGGGAAGGAATTCGGCCATGCCCTTTTTGAAGGAAACACCTAGGCATTCCCCTCGAGTGATTTAGGAACACTATGGATAGCCGAAAACTGGATGGCCGGACGAGGATTCATATCCTGGTATGAGGCCCAGAGCGTAACCGCTCAATTACCACGTTCAGTCTTTTATGAGTATCCATTTAATTTATCCCCACGTTACATAGGGTGGTTTCTGTATCTACTTGTTGTCAATTCGATGTTAGCTGATTGATGTCCCGGTGGTGGATGTCGTTATTGTCATCCCGTACTTGACCAAGACCGTAAGAGAGGTTGAACCAGATTGTATTCCACAGGTGCAGGTTAAATGCAAAAAGCAATCCACAGTGCGTAGGGGTTGACGGCAAAGGGCACTGTTGACGGTGATGGGACGAGTGGTGTTTTCCCTTTTCTCCCTTCAGCGTCACACATATTGCATTTAACACGCTCTCATCCCTGGTTGGTCTGCGTCTACCGTAATTACTTGGAGGCAACGAAATTACCACCATGCTTCTGCATCGTTAGCTTTGCACATTATCTGCCGGAGACTAAGGTCGTTTTATGGCAGAATTTCTCTCAATCTACTTATTGTAAGTGCACCTCATTCATGCTACAACCATAATTAGAATTAATAATACCAGGCACAATAACTTATTTTGTCCATCAAAATGATAGCCGTAACTGAAACATTCAGAATTATACCTGCCAGTTGAAAGAAACGAACTGTAATTATAATACAGTCAATTACCGTTTTACCTCTGTGCTACGGCCTTTGCGGTGTGCCGTTTACCCAGATTTTCTAGTTTTATGGGTATAGATACCTCTGTAATAAGGCTAATGGTTGGTGGATTCCTTTCATGCTTCATTGTTAAATTCTTAAATAGAGTTGAAAAGGTACCGTAAGCCGCTAATATATTTCATTTGCAAACTAAACCTAACTAGAACTCTTTTTCGTTAACAGCAGAGCGGAATTTGGAGTCGCACCGAAATCAACTGCAGACATACATAACGTCCGCGTGTAGATGTAATCTGGTGTAATTTCTGTTGTTAATTGCCATGTAATGAGATGTTGCGCTGGAGGGATGAGGTTGTTATCTTCGTTCCAGTGAGCAGAAGTAACTGGGCCCGCTGCATAACGGCGCTCCTGACATGGCTAACGCGCAAGTTGTTCCCCACGCCCGCAAGTAGTCGGTGGCGGTGTGCAGAAAATTTCCGATTATTACAGTTTATATTTCCTATTATTCACTTGGAATAGTCAAGTTCGAGGAGTTTACTTTCCCTAACTAAAATCAACACTTGCTGTTAGATCAACCAAAATGTATGTTTTATCAATTTCTGTGCTGTGCTAACAAGCTTTTGTTTATGTTACCATGAAGATTAAATGTATAACGCTGACAACCGAAGTAATCAACTACCACAGATTAGTAATATAAAGCTTCAATTGACTGATCTCCGTAATATTTATGTCGAAATCTTCCATATCAAGTTACGAGTGCACTGAAATATTTCTTCCGTCGAATTATTTGGGACAGAAATGTACGAGATAACTGTTAGGTGTTTAATTTGTTTATGAGCGTCGCGACCCCACAGAATTTCCCAATGCATTTGCAATATTCTTGACTACGTTTCTAGACGAGTTTCCTCAGAGCCTACTGAAGAGGTAATCCTGTGATTTTCTTTGTCTGATCCATCCACCTCCACGCTGTTCCCCTTCAACCTTCCCGTCAACGATCAATTAATCTGTGATTATAGAAATAATATTAGAAAGACATCAGGTATATAAGATACAAGAAACTCGCTTCTGAACATTTCATATGTCAGTGTAGGTTGGAATAAATGGGAAGTATTTCTACATCTACGGAAAATTCTTTTTACTCAACAGTTTACATTACCCGTAACTGCAGGATATCAGATGTAAGTTTACATATTGTGTGTAGTATCTGTTTTGGAACGTTAACCTCAGAGGTGAAATATTAAATGTCAGGATAAAAGTGGACTATTTTCCTTCTTGAGTGTTCTGAATACTACTCTATCGATATGTAGTTTCAACATATGTAACATCAATGAGTTATGTATCTGAGGTCCTCATTATTCTTAATGTAGATTTATCGCTCTAAACTGGTAGTCGAAATCAGTTAGTATAGCAGCATCTTCATGTATGTCATAACAGGCGTGGTTCAGTGTAAAGATAGCTATCCGAATTCTGCGTTAGTGGCGATCTCTTGAAATCGTGATGCCAGACACGCATAATGTATGTACCTCGGACACTGCAGGTGATGTCAGACATGCAGGTCCGTCACTCACGGCTTGGGACACCCACGAAGCACGATTTCCCACAGCATGTGGCCCACTATCTCACATTCCCCTCTACATGTCGACCAAGGTCTGGCCTGTCAGCTCGTGACGTCACAGGCGCAAGTCGGAGCCTGCATGGTAATGAAACGAGAGATGCGACTTTTTGGTGAATACAAAAAAAAAAAAATGGGAGGATTCAGCCAGCCGAAGAGGCTGCTGTGATCATTTGTCTTTCCCACGTAACTTTTCAAAGAAAAATAGTGTTCCATGTTTTCGCTGGTAATTCACTTTCGAAGTGAAACGGCACAGAAAAAAATAAACTTTAAACGATTTGCAGGTTGTCTTTGATAAAATTAGGGGTCTTTTTTTGCAATCATCGATTTGTTATACTTAGTCTGCCTTCTACAGTTTCTCATATATAGCCAAAGCGTGATAAAATAATCGCGAAACATTTCACTCGTACTTATAGTGAATTACCAAAAGAACCTGAAGAGTTATTGCTACAAAAGTTGTACAGATATTTTACACTACCTTCGGTATTGTATATTCTGAGTGAAGATTTATTATATTAATAAACTTAAGATTCAATAACAGTGTTTATTTTCATATTTCAGTACTTGATATTTGATAAAATCATTACACAATAAGTACAACAACTGACAGACTTTTCTTTCCTCACTCTTACTTCTATCTGCCATAAAACTTCTTGGCAACCAACCACCAAACCAAGATACTTCATTTCACCAACATCCACGGTCAAAGATGCTATAACACTGTCTCAACTAAAGTTGACAGAGAAATATAAATACATATACATGTAGGGAAACCTTGTTTTTCTTTACAAGATCAATAAGAAAAGTGGAAATACCACTCCTAAGAAGCAAATCATACAATATTTCGCTTGAATGTGGCAAAGTCCGTGTTCTAGAAAGTTTATCAGAACACAGATGGAAGAGAACCATTCTAAAATTTCGGTAACACTAAAATCTTCGTAGTGTTCAAAAGCGTAATATAATCACAAATAAAAGACGCTCTTGCTTTCGAACATCATAATAATTCCTAGAAGTCCAAAAATTGAAAAGCTACTGGTGAAAACGTTTTTGGCAATATAGTTTTATCATTTGCTAGCTCCTATCTATAATTCTCCAATAGTTATTGGTATTGTGCTGGAGTGATTAACGCAGCGAAAGGCACGAGTATCATTTTGATACAGGTGAAACAGTTTTCCGCGAATTTGAAGACACGTGATCAGTGAGTGGGGCTACCCTCCCCACTACGTTCTTGACTTTTAACCCTCAACCTGCCAGTGATGTTCCCGGCTCCCGCCGGTGTTTTGTTTTCTCTGGAGAAACGTTTTTGTATCAAACTGATACTCGCGCCAGTTAGAGAGATTTTTCGCTAGTTCGAGATCACAACTTCTTTCGACGCAGCCTTTCACTATTTTATTGGTAAGTAACATATTCTCGAGTATATCAAATTTTCTTCATGTGTCCATTTGTAAACACAACTAGTATAAGGCTAACAGATGAAGATTTTATTATTTATTAATTTTTTGTGTTTACTGTAGCGTAGAAATTGCATAGTTCTTTGTATTATTTCATTAAAATGTTGTATCCTTAAAACAAGTTGTTCCTTAAAACCAAATCGTTGAATCTTAGTAATTTTTAATGATATCGAACATAATTTAACTGTAGTAGTACTAGTTATTTTGATACTGTGAACTTAAACAATTGTTACTTTTTTATTTAAATTATTTTTTTTAATTCCTATTTCTTTGGGCTATCTAACTGCACTAATCATCTTCAAATATATTGTCAGGGATAGATTATTTTTGAAATTCTCAGAAAATGATTTTTTATATATTTTTTTCTTTTAGTTAAATAAAGAAACCTCTTGTTTTTGTTGCAATGAAAGTTTGTTTTTAATCCCCCTTATACATACAATTGATATTACTTATTAAAGCACAAAAAATGGCGAGATTCTAACGGCAGTATCATTTTGATACTTGCGCCCTGAATTGTGACTTTTGGAAGCGTATCTGTCGCAGGGCTAAATACTTCTGCGAACACGTCTCACAATTAAACGCGTGGACTTAACTCCACGTTTGAATGACCTCTCAATATACACACAGAGGCCGCCGGAGGTTGTTATACATGTGGATATCTCCACAATAATCGTCGGCTTAGAACCGAACTTGTTTGTCCGGCAAAGCGAAGACGTTCACTGCTGGTTTTCCTCACTTAAGAACCGACAAGAGGCAGACTGTGCAGTAAATTATACGATAATTGGATGACTACGTGAGTGCCGTGGCCGGCTCCCTAGTCGTCATTTTATTTTGACTTAACGACCTCTCTCTGAGCGCACGAAGTCTCTCGTGTCGCTGCCGACGATAGAGCTTCAAACTGGTCCGAAGATATAAAAATTATTACGTAAAGTCCACGAAAAAACGTCGGACGCGTTCCAACCTCACACGCACGTCGGACCGTCGATAAAATATAGTCTCCGAACAGAGTCGTACTGACTTTGATGTTGGCCGTATTGCCTTAACATCTGAGCCAGTTATTCCGATTCTTACTCATCTGACTCGAGTTAACGTTGCCGTCTAACAGGAGGATCGACGATTCGAGATGACCTTTGAAGCCGTGAAACGCTTTTAACAACTGCGATACGTACGTTGGCAAACTGGATACCTTAAGGGTCAGCATCACTCTCATTAATTCTCCTGCTCTGTTTTACGACGTACTGGCGAAGAATAAAACGAGAGCTGCTCCACATTCTGACAGTGTAGGAATGCGCGGTGGAAACCTTTCCCGCGCACACTCATCCCAGCGCTGTACCAGTTTTACTGCTCCAGCGGCAAGGGCACAGCCATTCAGGCTCGAATTTCTAATGCGAGAGAGATGTTTGGAAGGAACTGTTGCCAACTTTCAAGTCGCTGAGATGCCTCGACCAAGCCCAGCGCAAACGAAACGCCACTCCCCCCCCAAGGCCTTTCAGTGTATTAACAGCCAGACAATGCAATGTATGCACAAGACTGTGTTTCCATAAGTTAGTCTTTGTCTTCAGCACGGCGAGGATAAAAAGCGCCGTGTCATAACGACGTTTACTCACAATGCATAAGGCTCTCCCAAATAAATTATTCTTAACTCCGCCGATCATATGAGCCCAGAATAACCATCACTTAAGTTATTCTGAATGACGCTTCTGAAGTGAACTACACTTAATGGTTCCTTGAGGTTTATTACTATGTACACAAAACACTGGTAAACAATAACAAATGTGGTACAGTTAGCGGATGACCGTCGAGAAATTTAGCCTGGTGCTGATCCGGGGTAGAGAGACGGCTTCTACTTCTCGCGAACTTCCGGTGGTCTTCTATAGTTGAAGCTGGTTCCGCGGTCAGGCCGGAACTGGCGGTGGAGCGGCCGGCTACGCTTATATAGGCGGCCTGGCGCAGGAATTCCGTGGTGTGGTAGTACGGCGACCTCTGTAAGAAATAGTCCCACTTAGCTTCTAGATGATTCTATTTGTTTTCCTGGTTTGTTTTGATGTGTCTGCGCCTGTTTGGAGTCGTATATGTATCCCGGCGTGCAGGCGCGTTGTGTGTGAGGTCTGCCTGGCAGGGGCCTTTACTGGCAGACTGAACATACCTCCCTCCCGGGGGGGGGAGGGGGGGAAGCGATGTCTGCGACGTCTGCGAGGTCGTCTGCCGCGGCGCCCTGGAGCAGACTATGAAGGCTACCTCCAGGGGAGTACGGAGCTGTTCCCCTGGCGATGCGAGCCGACCTGCGTCGTGGTGCAGGTTGTGGTGGAGGTACTTGTGGAGCTAACGGCATCGGTTCGTCGGCGTCGATGGCCGGGAGCTGTACGGGGGGCGCTGAAGATGGTCCCCGCAGGTGGTCGAGAGGCTGCGGCTGAAGGGTGTCGGAGCGACCGACAGGTTGTGGCGTCGTTGGTGGTGCTGTAACTGTCCCTGAGCAACGGTTAGACGGCAGGAGTGGTGGAGGTGGCAGGGAAGGAGAGGAAGAAGTGGATGGCCGTGCCGTGGTGGAAGAGGACGGTGCCGTGGGGTAGCGGGGACGTAGTTGGTTTCGATGGCGTCGCACTATCCGGCCATCCAGGCTGACGTCGAACAGTTGGCGGCCCCGGGGCCGCTGGATGACCCCCGGAAGCCAACCGGCCCGGGAGCCAAACCCGCGGGCCCAGACTAGGGAGCCCGGGGTGAAACGGAATGGGCCCGAAGGTACCTGTACTTTGGGCGGGGGTAAGAGGAGATGGAGGAGAGTGCGAGGTTGGCGGCCATGTAGCAATTCCGCCGGGCTTTTGGCCCCCACTGGAGTGGTTCGATAGGAACTGAGGAAGAGTGTCAATGCCTCTTCGAGTTTGTGACTTGTGGTGTATTTGGTCATTTGGGTTTTGAATGTTCTGACTAGCCGTTCCGCCTCCCCGTTAGATTGGGGGTGGAAGGGCGGGGTGAGGAGGTGTTGGATATTGTTGGCGGTACAGAAGGATAGGAATTCCCGACTTCGAAATTGCGGTCCGTTATCTGTGACGATAGCGTATGGTAATCCTTCGATGGAAAAGATCTTCGTGAGGGCTGAAATGGTGACCTCTGTGGTGATTGTGGAGCAACGGACGACATATGGGAAGTGGGAAAAGGCATCCGTCACTAGGAGCCACTGGTGGCCTAGGAATGGGCCAGCGAAGTCGAGGTGAATGCGTTCCCAGGGTCCGGACGGTGCCGGCCAGGAAAGGAACTTTTGAGGGGGGCGGGGCAGTTGTTGGGCACAGATGGTACAGCGCCGCACCATCTTCGTGACATCCGTGGTAAGGCCGATCCAGAATACATGGCGTCTGGCAAGGGATTTGGTGCGGGCAATTCCCCAGTGTCCTTGGTGGAGAGTTTGGAGGATTGTCGGTTGTAGGGATCTCGGAACGACGACCCTCGGGGTGGAATTTGGTTCTGTGCGGAGGAGCACTCCCTCTACTACTGAGAGCTGGTGGCGGATGGAGTAGTAGAACTTGAGGTCTTGATGATGGCGTGGAGGGGAACGTGTTTGCCACCCGTGTTGGATGTGGTGTCGGATGACACGGAGGAGGGGGTCCTCCCCTGTGGCTGCCGCGACTTTTGAGGCCGTGACTGGAAATGTCTTCAGTGCTTCTTGTATGTCATCGTCGATCTGGAACACCAGAAGTTCCGACTTGTCGAAGGCAAGGTCTGGTCCCTGCGGTAGTCTGGATAAGGCGTCTGCATTGGCATGCCTGGAGGTGGTACGGAAATGCATGGTATATCTGAACTGGGACAGGAATAGTGCCCAACGCTGGATGCGGTGGGATGTTTTGGTAGGCAGACGTGTGGACGGATCAAATAGTGATAGGAGTGGCTTGTGGTCGGTAATGAGATGAAAAGAAATCCCATATAAAAGGGAATAGAATTTGGAGCAGGCAAAAACAATAGCTAGCGCCTCTTTCTCGATTTGAGAATATTTAAGCTGAGCAGCCGATAGGGCTTTGGAGATGTAAGCTACGGGGCGTTCCGTGCCATCTGGTAATTTATGAGACAGAACTGCCCCCACACCGTAATCGGATGCATCTGTGGCAAGTATCAAGGGGAGGTTTGGAGTGTATGGCATGAGGCATGCTGCGGACTTGAGCTGCTGTTTAAGGGTGTGGAATGCGGTCTCGCAAGCTGGGGTCCAACGGAACGGGACATTCTTGCGACAGAGGTGGTACAGGGGTGCTGCCACTTGTGCTGCTGAGGGTATAAATTTTCTGTAGTATGAAATCTTGCCTAAAAAAGATTTCAACTGATGTAGATCCTGAGGCCGAGGTAAGTTGGAAATAGCGTCCACATAGGAGAATGCTGGGGAGATGCCTTCCTGAGCGATGATGTGACCCAGGTAGGAAATGGATTGTTGAAAAAATTGACACTTGGAAAGGTTGCATTTTAATCCTGCTGCACGGAGGCGGAGGAAGAGTAGGCGGAGGTTGGTCATGTGTTCGGCAGCGGAGGGTCCCGTGACGACTATGTCGTCGAGATAGTTGATGCATCCCGGAATATCCTGGAGAAGTTGTTCGAGATACCGTTGAAAAATCGCTGGAGCACTGGCCAAGCCGAACATGAGCCGGTTGAGTTGGAAGAGGCCAGAGGGAGTGTTGATGACTGTGTATTGTCGGGACTGGATATCCAAAGGGATTTGAAGGTATGCTTCTGCCAGGTCAATTTTTGTAAAGTAGGTACCTCCTGCTAGTTTACGGAAGAGGTCGTCCGGTCTCGGAAGTGGATAGTCGTCTACCAGCAGATGCGGGTTGACGGTGGTCTTAAAGTCACCACAGAGACGTAAGCGGCGTCCTGGCTTCTGAACTGTGACCAACGGCGTGGCCCAGGGGCTGAACCGCACCGGCTGGAGGATCCCTTCGTCTTGGAGACGTTGAAGTTCTTCCTGAAGTGGTTGTTGAAGCGCTACGGGTACCTGGCGTGCCCGGAAGTATCGAGGCCGTACGTCCGGCCGGAGTTGGAGTGATGCTTCGAAGTCCTTTGCACAGCCGACGCCTGGTGAGAACAGGTCCTGAAACTCGGTGCAAAGGGCATCCACTTCAGGAAAAGGAACATGCTGAGATACGAGGTGTATGTTATCCTCAATTGAAAATCCGAATAAGCGGAAAGCGTCCAGTCCAAATAAGTCTGCTGTGAGAGAACTGTTAACTACTAAAAAGGGGACTGAACGATGTACAGACTTATACATGACGTTTGCTGTGAATTGTCCCAGGAGTGCTATTTCCTGTTTGTTGTATGTCAGGAGGCGCTTGGGGGCCGGCGAGAGGGGGGGCGAGCCAATTTGCACATAAGTAGTATAATTAAGCAATGAGACTGCTGCTCCTGTGTCGACTTGTAGGCGCAGAGGCTTGCCATTGACCGTAACGTCAATAAAAAGTTTGGATGCAGTGGAAGTGTCTACCTGATTGATATCCATAGGTGCGCCGCTCAACCTGTCTTGGTAAGACCCTGGGCGGCGAGAGCCGGGATTGGCATTGGTGGTGTTGGTGCGGCAGACGGACGCCAGGTGTCCTTCCTTGCCGCAACGTGGCATTCAGCCCAACGATCCGGACAATTTTCCCTCTCATGTGCTGAATAACAGGCGGGGCAGGAGGGCAGGCGGAGCGGGCTGCGGCGTCGGCGCTGCGGGATCCGCTGCTGCTGCCGAGACTTGGTGCCCCTGCCGGAACGGGCCGGTTCGATGTCCTTCTGAGGAAGCGGTCCCCGGTTGTGGTGTCGGGAGGAGCGCGACTGGGAGCTCTGGATGGCGGCGACGTCCTGTGTGTCCTCTACGTCGGTTCGGATTGCGGCCACATCCGCCCAGGACTCCAGGCGGCGATCTGCGGCCGTAGATATTTCGAATTTGTAGGCAAGTTCGATGACCTGCTCCAGGGATGGGTCCTCTAACTTGAGGGCGTCATGCCGGAGTGCGGCATCTGGTGCAGCCTGTATGATGTGATCACGCACCATGTCGTCGGCGTAGGATTCGTGGGAACAACGAGTTTGAAACTTACATTTTCTGCTAAGGCCTTGGAGTTCGGCCGCCCACTGGCGATACGTCTGATCGGGCTTCTTCCGGCATTGATAGAATTCGACGCGGGCCGCGACGACATGGTACCGGCGTCTGTAGTATGCATTCAGTGTCGTACAGATGGTCGTGAAGGTGAGGGTGTCGGGGTCTTGTGGCTGAAGTTTGGTGAGCAAGACATACATCTTTGATTGGTTCCAGGAAAGGAAATATGCACGCTGGTCTTCTTCTTTGGATATGTGATGAATTGCGAAGTGTTGTTTTATGCGCTTCTCGTAGGTCTCCCATTCTTCGACGTCGTCGTTGAATGCTGGGAACGGAGGCGGGGCCGTGGGTTGGCGGAGATTCCTGACTTCCGCAATCAGTTGTCTCTGAGATTCGAAGAACTGATGTAGAAGTCCTTGGAGGAACTGTTGCCATTCCGTAGGTGCTGCTGGCGTAGCCATGATGGTCGAGAGTTCTTATCCCAACCTTGTCGCCACTGAAGTGAACTACACTTAATGGTTCCTTGAGGTTTATTACTATGTACACAAAACACTGGTAAACAATAACAAATGTGGTACAGTTAGCGGATGACCGTCGAGAAATTTAGCCTGGTGCTGATCCGGGGTAGAGAGACGGCTTCTACTTCTCGCGAACTTCCGGTGGTCTTCTATAGTTGAAGCTGGTTCCGCGGTCAGGCCGGAACTGGCGGTGGAGCGGCCGGCTACGCTTATATAGGCGGCCTGGCGCAGGAATTCCGTGGTGTGGTAGTACGGCGACCTCTGTAAGAAATAGTCCCACTTAGCTTCTAGATGATTCTATTTGTTTTCCTGGTTTGTTTTGATGTGTCTGCGCCTGTTTGGAGTCGTATATGTATCCCGGCGTGCAGGCGCGTTGTGTGTGAGGTCTGCCTGGCAGGGGCCTTTACTGGCAGACTGAACAGCTTCCATACAGCTCTCAAAATATACTTGTGACATCGGTTGTAATCTATTGCAATAGTTGTGTATGACATACTTAAGATAGTTTTCTAGCTGATTATTTGAAAATCAAATTATCAGACTTTTACAGATACAATTTACCCCTGAAATAACAATCCAGAATGCTTGAAATTAAGAGTATCAACTTAACACTACCAATGGCAAAAAAGATTTCTGTCTACGATATTGCAATGAATCCTGTTTAAAAGATGTTATTCACCAATAGTGCCGGGATCAGCTGGATGGGGCACTTCTTTTCCATTTATTAATACATACGAAAATCACCAGGACACGTGAAGTGTTTAATTAATTCTTCATGATGTATGAACTAATACCTGCAGTAGCATCTACGACACCCCAAATCTTAATACCCTTCTTGTAACAGCTGAATAAATTATTTGGCTGTTACAAGTACTTTGTTGCATTCATAAAAAAGTTGATATCCGCTGTGACTGAAAAAATACCTCACTCTATTAGTTTTCATCAAAAGCAAATATTGTAACGTAGCGTTGTTGTATGACTTGTTTATAAAGCGCACTTCAATATATATAACAATACTATATAAAACAATTCTATTCAGGCTTTTAGTACCTGAGATAAATAAATAGTTAAAAAACATGTAAAGTTTTCATTGTGTAACCAGTCTATATCTACAGTCACGTTAATAGTTGCTGACTGCATTAGGGAGACAGCTATACGCTTGCAGTAAAAATGCCAAAAGAACTGCGTACAAATTTAAACTGTATGTTCTTTTTACTCGTGGTTTAACAAAACATTTGCTGTAAGCCGTTAATGTAAATTTCATGATAATGCTGTCGTTTTCCAAAATATATACAGAGCAATAAGTCATAAATTTAACCAACAGCAAAATAACAACTACAAAATGGGAGTGAAACGATAAAATAAAAATACGCTAACATAAAAACATGGAAAAACGAAGGGTATAAGTAATAAGAATGTAACTGAAATCGTACATGCAGCAAGGAAGATGTAAAAAACAAACAAACAAAAAAAGCACTATCCAAAAGAGCATTATGCAGACGAGGAAAGTTTTTGGTATAGAACGTATATCAAGTTTCCAAAAACATATTATAGCTGTACCGAGTGCAGAAATTGTTAGAAAAAAAGTGTAATTACTGGATAGCCAGAAAATAGAAAATTTGAAGCATTGAAAGTATGGTGCTATAATTGGCACGATAAGTAGGAAATGATCTACTTAAAAAAAAAAAAGTACAAGAAAAGAACTGGGATGTCGAGTTAAATTCTGAGCTTCAAACAATCACAATAAACTGATTAATAAAAGGTCTAGAGAATGTAGTTATATATTAGAATATTTGGAACACATTACTTGGGGCTACTAACTTAAATTTTAATATGAACTTGCCGCATGATAAAAGAAACAAATGCCAAAGTTGGTAGCACTGGGGAACAAGTGGTGACCTATTTCAGCCGTTCAGCGACGGGCGTGGAGTGTTATTTGTTTCACAAGTACGAGTTAAGTAGATGTGCACCCAATTGTGGAACAAAAGAATTATTATTAAATTTCTTAGAAAAGAAAACGCGAAAAAATCATAAATTTTCGATAAACTATAAAGAGAGTTTTGTGAGAAAATTTTTCCAGACCGAGGTATGGCAAGACCTTCAAAAAAATGACTAAAATTACGTCGAGAATGTACGCACTATTCGTTGCGGAAATTATCTTCTGACCAAAGAATTTGTCCTCTTCAAAAAAAATTTACAATATCTGTAAGCTATCAAGAAGATGGCGTAAGACACTACATTTAAAACTGTGATATAGGACTTACCAACTGACTTTTTAGATAAATAATAAATTATAACTTTCATTATTTCACTTTTGTTTACTGTAATACGTGAATGGATATGAACAGGTAAGTGCAAGACGGATTTAACATGAAAGTAATACCTAATATTGATATCGAAAAATCTGATTTTAGAATTTTGTTTCCCTTAGAGGCAAAAATAAAGCGGTGAAGCGGTTCTTTTATATGTTCCTCATTCGTTCGGTGTACTGTACTCCTGAGATGAACTCTTCTGGCTAGCAGGTAGGGGAGAGAGAGAAGCCCAGCTGCGGTCTCCTGTTACGGATGACCTGCTCTGCACTTGACGCTCGCCTCGCCAGAGATGATGTTGCAGCGTAAATGAGTGACGTCACTGCCGGTCCGCGACGTGGGAAAAACAGAGCTCGCCCGTCTAAATGGATTTATGGGCTGTTAGGGACTACGGCTGCGGAGTATACTGTCCACTCACTCCCCGGACTCTAGAAAGCAATTATTGGTTCCCCAATTCAGATTCTCTCACCCACTATTTCAATATTTCATTTTTATACTCCTTTCCTGTCTCAGACATTGTTTATGGACCGTAGCTACAACACTCAAGACTTGTGGCTTAACCCGGTAATTTTTCATGCGTCATCAGTACCTTGACTAGTAGGAATAGTCCTGCACTTCCCCCAGCCGCTGGAATAATATTGTAATATCGTTACATACATTACAATCAGCATTCTGAATTATCTTTGTGTTCCTCTGTGATTTTCTTGCTTTCTTAATTAACAAATTAGTCAGTGCCGTAATTCTGCAAGTGTGATTAAGATTTTTCCACATAGGACTTTCTCCATTCAACATCCTCCTGTAGCTCCAAATTTTAAACACTTTTACTTTTCATCTTTCTGGTCTCCTAACATTCAGACTCAGTTTCCATAAAGTGATATGTTCCAAACATACATTTCCGAAATATTCTTTTTCTCTCGCAATCAGTAGTTTCACCTGTCACCTGATAATCTCTTGGTTTCCTTATCCTCTTCAGTCCCGAGCTCATAATAAAAGTGCAAGAGAACTACTATTGTGTTATTTACTTTGTGTTAATGCTAGTTAACAATGAATGACCATAATTTTTTTTGAAAAAATAATTAATTTTTTTATAGATGGTATATATATGATACCTCGGGAGTAAGCAGGAAAATTATACACACAACTTTACTGCTTCATGTTACTTTATTTCATGGAAAAATATATGTCTTTACCTTTATTTCGACGAGCCATGTTGTACAGCTGCAGGATCCCAAGTTTCCAATCAGGGCTGCCAAAAGCAGAATATCGAACATATGAGCTGTGAGAAGCGCGATGTATATTGTAGATGATACGATAGGCCAGAAAAGATTCAGCTGTGCAGTGGCCCGAGAAAAAAATAATTCCTGCAGGTATCATATATAATACCTCGGGACTGAAGAGGTTATACTATAATCTACGTCAGCCAGTATGTGCACCGTGAGCTCTTGTGTTCCTCTATATTCATTCCTTTCCACTGAACACTCTATTAATCCAATCCATATTCCTTCTCCACATAAGATACTTTGTTAAAAAGATAAACGTAATGTGCAGTGACCTCTGCTATATGTAAACACAAATTGTAACAGTGCGAGTGCTAAGTTCAATTTTTACTTAAAAACGAACAATAGGAATTAGTGACATATACTGGCGTAAATTAAAACTACAACACCCAGAAGGATTATGGCAAGTATGCAAAAGCGAGGATTGATGACCCTGTACACCCAAATGTCTAACTGTAAGACAGGTCAGAAAATTGGCGTGTTTGAAAAGGCTCCAACATATCGTGAAATCTTCCGAAGAATTGGCCGTACGGCAATGTCAGTATACAAAATTGTTACACAATGGATGTAAGAAAGCACTAGTACTCCTAGAGCAAGCATAGGTCCATGCAGAAGGGCAACAGCACATGAAAAACGCCAAATTGTTTGGGTGGCGGTGACTACAGGCTAGATCCAAGCAGTGGTTACAGAGAGAGTCACCTTCCAGGCGATTGTAAACCAATTGCTTGAAGCTGGGTTACAATCTCTGACCCTATGCAATTGGTTCCATTAACCTGATTTCAATGTCAGCATCGTCTAACCTTGTGTAATTAAAAACGCAAATGGACACGTGAATTGCGTAAATTTTTGTTTAGAGAAGAGTCTCGATTCTGTCTCTGACAAAGTGATATTCGAGAACATGTACGCAGGCATAATGGAGAAACGGCTTAACCTGCTGTGATGTCAGAACGTCACACAGGTCGAGCCACTGGTATCATGGTCTAGGGGCAATCAGATTCGACAGCAGGATAGAGTTGGTGGTTGTTGAAGGCACAATGACAGCTCACCACTATGTGGAAGGGGTGCTGCATCCTATAGTGATGCCCTTCATGTCCACCATCCAAATCGCATATCCTCATACGGCGACCATCGCAACACAAGCTTTCAAGGGGTTAAGATCACAATAGGACCGCACGGTCCCCAGATTTGTCCTCAATAGAGCCTGCCTGGGATGTCAGGAGCAGACACATTAGATAACATGGTCACCCAGAACAAACTGAGCAATAACTGACTGCACAAGTCAGGCAGTCGTAGAGAGAGGTACCCCAAGAAGACATCCGATAACTTCTTTGTTCAATGCCGGCAAGGATCCACGAATATATAGATGCTCAAGGTGGGCGCACTTCTTACTGTCAACTGTACCTGAAGGTAATAAACTTAACCTGATCCGTTTCAATTTGTTATAATTTCTTCTGGGTATGACCCTGCATATATCTACAAAGTTCCTAAAATTTAATCATTCCTGTCTGGGCGTTGCACTTTTAATTTCCGCCTGTGTAATTCTATAAAAAATTATTAAAAATTAGACACCATTATGTACACAGAATAACTAGAAGGTAATTCGCTTGATGTGAACAGTAACACTTACCGTTTAAAAAACAATACTGGTCAAAGGTATACTTCACGTTTTTTGGCTAAAATTTCCTGCTGTCTGATTCCTCACAATACGTTCACAATTCTAATGTTATTACTGTTATCATGTTTATGTGTGAAATTTATATCTGTGAGATACTTCAGTCTCCGAAACAAAATAAAACTTAGCTAATATCTTTTGTAAGTGTTCGTGCATATCCTGATCTAGTATTTCACTCCACCATGATCATTGTCAACAGTGTTCTGCCCTAAGGCAGGTTTTCACGTGGCTGCTCTGCATGCTCTCCTATCTTCTGCCCTTCTCTTCATGTCCATGTAGTTTGCGTTTTCTTTGTTGTTATTTGTGATCTTACATTTCCTTTTTCCTTTCGCTTTCATCCCACCAGGCGTCTTTTAAAAAATACTCTCTTCTCAACAAGTGTCCCATCCAGTTCTTCTTTATTTCTGTTATGATTTGGAGTAGTTTTCTTCGCTTACCAATTCTTTCTAGTACTTCAGCATTACTCACTTTTTCCATCCAGCTTATCCTCTCCACTTTCCTTCACATCCACATCTCAAACGCTTCGTTTTTCATCTTCTGTCCTTAGTGGCCATGTATCTGTCCCATAAAGTGCCACACTCCATACAAAACATTTGCCAAATGTTTTCCTCGGTGGTTTTTCTACTTAATCAGTTAATAATCGCAACCTAAATTAGACAAATTGAGAGTGTTTTCATTCAGTGCATTCCCAAGACAGGTACTCCTAGTTGTCAATATCGCGTTTCTATCTACATGCTTTAGCTTCCCTCAGAAAATTGCCACATGACAGTTAAAATATCTCTACCAATTGGAATGTACGAAATGGTAATAACACAACTACGCTTGCACCATATCAAAATATGAACTTTTTCTCCGTCTTAGCTCATGAGGCTATGGAACGAATCTTGCAATCCCACTGCCAGGAATTTGATTGTGTGGAGTAGACGCACAAGGGAGCATCCATAAACCAGGTAGCTTCATTTTGGCTTCCTGTGAACCAGTGGCGTAGCTAGGTCAACAAGGGCCCCGTTGCAAAAAAAATTATTTTGTGCCCTCAGGTCAGATGGGCTACCTTTTTTTGCTTTATGTTGCTGGTTGGGGCCTCCTGAGCAGTGGTTGGGGGCCCCCCTGAGCAGTGAGGGCCTCATAGTTGTGGGCCCTCTGAACTACGCTTGGGGGTCCCCCTGAGGTATACTTGAGTGCCCCATGAGTGTAGGGGTTCCCGGTGCACTGCACCGCCTAGCCCCATTGCAGCTACATCCCTGCTCTGAATCCCCCCTTCCCCATCGTGGAGGGAAGGGGGAGTATTAGTGATTTTTCTAACTATGGATCTACACCCTGTATCACTTTGATTACCTCTGTCGCCCCCCCCCCCCACGCCCCCACGTGGCACGTAGCTTTTTTCCCTACTGATTCCATAAGACATTTTGTACTCTCTTCTCTTGTCAGACTATATTGTAAATTACATACAGAGATAATTAAATGATGGAAATAGACATTCACATGCTGTTGTGTGTTCTGTTTCTCATTTTAACTGTGACAAATAATATGAATGGAGAGCTACGTGGCCCCCCCTTTCTCCCGAGTAGCCCAGCGTAGCTTTCCAACCAACCCCCCTAGACAGTCACGTAGTTTATGAGGCTCCCCAGCGCTGTCACCTGTGTTGAGAGGTGTCGCGCCCGTGGCAGGTGCGGCGTGGCTCGGCGCGGTGAGCCATGCCGTGGGAACACTCATTGCGATGCCGGTGCGCGAGGCATACCGAGGGCCGCCCGCCGGAAACGGCGCTCGCAGTGGCCACGTCGCATGCCACTGTACAGCGCCCGTGTAACAGCTCCTTACAGCATGCTCGACACTGCCACGAATACGAATACGCTCGTTCCTGACACCAGACACAGCCGAAAGGCCCTTCTCACATGTCGGCCAGTGGTTTACATTACTGTGAAGCACACTCAGTGAAGTTATGACATTACGCGATGAGGCTCATGTAACACTCATAATGTGGCGTCTGCACACGATTCTAGGCCAGGCTAGATAGCAGAACGTTAAAGAAAATTCCATACTTTTTCACAGTAAGTAATATTGAAAAAAATTATAGGCAAGCGCCATAAATGCAATTAGTTGCAATAGGATAGAGATAATAAGATTCTAATTGAGGATCGCTTACTTAGGTTTCAGCTAAATACAGTTTTCTGGATAAATTCGGACGAATGACTTAACAATAACTCTGTTCTTGACTTACCAAATGCTTTCCTGCTCTTCTTAACTACAAAATAAATTTTTTAGTACCATACTATAGTGCTTTTTATCTCACTACTCTGTGGGAAACACCTACACACTAAGAGAGTAGATAAAGAAATGTTATGTGACATAAGAAGCATTTCAAAAATGAATTATGCTTCTCCTTTCCTCATTCTGCAGCTTTTACAGAATTTTTTGCGATGGTCCTAGTAATTCGTTTGTTGTGAGTAGTACTTGTTACCTGGGGTTGTCCCACACACCGTGCTGTAAATGCGACCCCTAATATTTTCCCGTCGAACTTGAAAACTCCATCAAAAAATGTTCAGCTGTTTTTACGTGGTACCTCAACAACAGATTTATTATACTGCAGTATGTATTAAGAAAGAACCCGATGTTGCCTTCTTCTTCTCTACACGTTCAGGAGATGGTTATCATCCTGAGGGTTTGATTAGAGATGATTTAACCTCACCTTACTTTTGAAATTTTGACAGCAAATTTCATGTCAAGCGGCCCATTTTTTTATATGTATTTGAACAACTCATTCTAACCGTACCTATAAGAAAGTGGTTTAGGCTTGATTTATCTCTCTATACTTTTAGTCGGCCAATAAAAAAGATGTTTGCCAAGTTTCATCAAAATAGCCGCAGCCGTTGGGAAGAGATTCCGAAGGAAACAAATACACACTAACTTTAATATATAGACGCAGCACAGGTAATGCGCTTTCCGATCGCGACTTTATTAATGACTTTCGTTAACCATCTAAAAAATCAACTTAAAGAGATCCACGAGGATGGACGGTGTGTCCTTAATTACAAAAATTTCAGCAATCTTAGGTATGTGAATTAAGGAAATTCCTTTTTCTAGGAATGGATTATTAAGGACCGTTTAATGATGAAATTATTCAGCGAATTGCTGGAAAGACATCGTAAGTGATCGTAAAGAGTGCCTTAATAGGCGCAAGCAATGTCCGGCGATTATCAACCTTCAAGATGGTATCCTGTAGTGTGCCATTACAGTCTTGCTACTTCATTTAGGTATAATTGCTACGTACCCAGTCTTTTATTACCTGCCTAATGAGTAATTACTCTCCTGCTACGATTATTTCCTTCTGCCGAGTAATGTGAAACGGAATGAGCTAAGAACAGTGCGGCAGTATTAGCTCCTTTCTTTCTCCTGACACTGCTGTTTCATCAGTCAGAAATGCGGCATTCTAGAAAAACACTGTTCTAGTTTTTATATACAAATAATTGTTTTCGCTCATAAAGTGCACTGCAACGCGCATGAGACGTTAAGGTTATTTCTGTAATGTTTGTAGAGATGTTTATTGGTGCATAAGTTGCATTTGCTTTGGCTACTGCACCCTTACGGATTAATTTAAAGTAATAAGCACAGTAGCAAAACATACCTCTCAACATGTAGGTATAAAACGCGGAGCAACTATGTGTTCTCGTTACTTGTCGGCAATAGAAACCTCTGAAGGAGAAAAACGTTTACTTCATATGGTGGGAACGAAAGGGAACTTCTGTACATTCAGTAGGGTATTAAAATAATAAACTTTGGTACTAATGATGTGTCTGAGAATTCGCGGCATGTCGAGAGTGGATTCTAGCATAACAGTGAATTGAAAATTAAAAACTAAGCGTAAAAAATTAAAGCTTTACTAACACCATTTTATAAACAGATATAAATCTGTTTCCTCATTCGACGCTCAGATATTAAAATAAAAATTTCTGAGATTTCAAGTAACAAGTTCTCCTCTTAATTAGAATTGATAATTCTAGAAGTCATTGCTGCTAGAAGTATAGCAATCGCCAAAACTCATAAAGTTAGTAGTTTATTACCGCACATTTTACCAATCAACGTAAAGGCAAATGTTTAAGACGCGAGAGCTAATACACTAATATCGCCTTATCTCCTTGACCATATCCTTTTTGCTACCCGAGTCCAAACGTTATAATGGTGAAACAGGTCTCTTCCCAGTTAATTGTATGGTCCGAAACTCAGTGCTAAATCTGTCTCCAAGACTTTCTAATACTGTAATATGCGAAAGGTTAGGTATTTTGCATAATGTTTGATAAATTGGAGTTGATTACTTGAAGTGTGTGAACAAACTATCGCGCTACATCTTTAGTTAGCTTGTTATAAAATAAGCGATTACAACACGAAGGTTGCCCCATAAGTTTGTAACCTCACACTGATGCACTTAAGAAAAAAATTTTGTAATCTACCATTGAACATTTTATGTATTCCTCCAACGACATTTCAAGAACTAAAGGAGTCCTTGCTGTTTTCATAAAGTTTTACGCTTTCGTTTCTCTAGTAGGTCCACAGACTTACGGAACGACCCTTCTGAAATTGGTGTTCCTCAACTTCCGAAAAGGCACAAGTGTCGGATGCAAGAACCGAGTTTATGTTGGGGTTATGCATAAAGCTTCTATCCCAATTAAATGTTCCTATTATTGAGATTTTGAGAATAGAAAGAAATTTCGAAAAACGTCAACTTTAATCCTTATAAAAAATTCTGTAACTTTAATAGTTACGCCGTAAAAAATTATTTTAATGCGGTTCTTAAAACCTGTTAATAACTTTCACAGTTTTATTGTTACTAAACCAAAATAAATTTTATTTAACTCCTAAAGGGCTACTCTATTATTTACTATCAAGCAAAATATGTTTACTATTATTAAAAGGTGAAATATAAATTCGTAATCCAAAAAACGGGATCTAACTAATTAATATTTCAGAAGTTATTGACTTGGAAATAGTTTTAATCAAATCTACATATTTAAAAATGGTTAATGTGTGAACTTGAAGTCCCTAATGGCTTTCTTTGATTTATTAAGAATTTTCGAAATATTATTCCAGGCGAATGCTTGAGAATGTTGCAATTGGAAATGCTATCTCAAAAAATGTGCTTTCTAGCTTGAATTAACATAGTAACTAACTTTAAAGATGATATGCAATACTATTCAATCTAACTCGTGGTTCTGAGACCAAATTTTGTTACGTAATTACAAAATTTATAAGATTCCATCATCAGCAGGTCATCTTAAAATGATCTGGTAGCCTAATGCAGAAGACTCATAGTGTAGATAGAAATATTTCAGTTTTAAATCCTAATCCCGACGGAATTATAACAGTATCGGGTCCACAACTCGCCTACGCCTTCGGTAAACCCCGTGTAAGTAATGCTGAGGTCGTTCTCCTTGGTTCGGATTCCACGGAGCCCAACCGCGGCATGAGCTGAATGTCCCACGGCAACTTGAAGCTATGTCGCCGCATTACTTATCTTCTGATAACGGTAAACGCAACAATCGAAGAAATGAAAGGCAGGTGATCCGTCTTATTCACAGCTAGGATCTGTTGAATACCTCTACATCCGCGACGGACCAGCCTCGACGGCCACAAACTGGTCTCGGACTTAATTACATTACGCTACTTACCGTCATAATAAAGGGAGAGTCATTACGGCGTTTAGGTAATAACTAAAAGACAAGCTGGCGGGGCGACATTTTCCCAGGTGCAACACCTGCTGCGTGACGGCGGGGTAGTTTATTACCCAGGAGGGGAATGGGCGTCTGAGGGGCTGTATCGTTTTGATTGGTCGCTCTGATACGACGGCCGGACATGAAGACGCTCTTACGCTCCAAATTACGTTATCGGGAGATGTGGACGGAGGGACTCATCTATTAACCTTGCTCTTCCCCAACATCCCCCGTCAACACAGCCTCCACAATTGTTATCAGCCGGTTGTGTCTGCTGTCATAAGGTAATATATTGAAAGTCTCCAGGATCTGTCGTCTCATTTATTACCATCCGATTCCTGTCAATTTATACTTTACTTATACCGGGTGTTTAAAAAATGACCGGTATATTTGAAAAATCAGTAAAAACTAAACGGACAGCGATAGAAATACACCGTTTGTTGCAATATGCTTGGGACAGCAGTAAATTTTCAGGCAGACAAACTTTCAAAATTAGTTACAATGTTCAACATCAGATGGCGCTGCAGGCGATTTGAAAGACATAGAAGTAAACGCAGTCTGTGAGTTCGCCATTCTGTAAGTCGTCTTTCTGCTGTAAGCGTGTGCTGTTCACAGATTGCAAGTTTGCTGTCAAAAAATGGTTTATTCCTTATTGCTGCGCATGGTGGATATGTGGAAAATATTGTACTTTAGATTTTTCCAGCCTGCAGCGCCATCTGTTGTTGAAAATTGTAACTAATTTCGATAGTTTGTCTGCCTGAAAATTTACTGTTGTTCCAAGCATATTGCAACAAACGGTGTATTTCTATCGCTGCCCTTTTAGTTTTTATTGATTATTCAAATATACCGGTCATTTTTGAAACACCCTGTATTTACTAATGGGGAAAAAAACACAAAAGCCGTAATTACAAGTTGTTTCCTTTAGTGCTCTCCGTGCGAAACATCACTGCCATGAGCAACTCTCATAATACTGCAATTAAAAACTATATACAAATATGCATTAGAGTAAACCGCAGCGCAAATGGAAATCTGCTCACTGATGAGACTGGTACAGATCTTGGCAATCATTTTACAACACTAAGTCGATGCGAATGCCATGTCCAAGGACCGAAATGTTGAGATTGATAAACCTCATGTAGTGCCATACAACTAATACTGAGTTTCCTAATACTGTGTTTAGCAGCTGTGACGTTTGTAGCACAAGATTCTATTCTCCGTGACTCCTAGATACTTTGGATATTTATTCAATAGTTCACCAGTTCATGAGTTTCATTTAAATAAAATTTTGTCACCCTTCGGATTCGGCAGGCTATTGGAGTCATCAAAAGGAGGTAACAAAGAATAGAACCATAAATGCAAATGGACCATATTAAGGGCTCATCCTGTATTGTCCTGGACTTACTTCGCGAAACAAGTGGAAATCGGAACCTGGATGTAAGGAGCGCAATTCGCACCAAGTCCTCGTGAATGTCCATCCCGGATGCTTTCCGTCATTGAACAGTCGAGTAACCTGCCCTCTTATCAAAACGAGAGTAATGTAGTTTAATTTTATTATTTATATTATTTCATTTTATTATATTTAAAAAACGGCGAGAAGAAATGGTCGCTTAGAATGTTATAAATATCTATCAGAAGATATAATTGTGTACCGAATGGAATGGTACTGTTTCTTAAGGTTTTTTTTTTTTTTTTTTTCAGTGATAGTTTGATTTACAAAAGCATTCCTGTCGTTTGATTTAGCGTTCAATTTTCCACGCAGATAACGGATATTGAAACTGATGTCATACAACTACCATTACTTTTTTCCGGAAGTTAATCTGCAGTTGTCATCACCTGAATATCAGAAATGGTAGGTTTCTTGAGAATAGACGTGAAATGTTAAGTTCCCTGCCAAAATTCCAAACCAGCTCAAATTATCCGATTTTTTTTTGTTTACTGCTAATTATGTTAATTACCATCTTACCAGAAGACTTAATAACCATGGGAAACTAACCAGTGGAGGGTCCTGCGCAGTGCTAATAATACAGAGCTTCATGCGTTCAACTGAACAATAAACTAACAGAGAGCTAAGAGATAATTCCAACAGCAAGGTGGTAAACTATAATAAATATCCAAAGTATCTAGAAGTCACGGAGGATCGAACCCTGAGCTACAAACGTCACCTAACAAACACTGCTGCGAAACTCAGTACTAGGAACAGCGTCACACGAACTATAATAAATAACCGCTGAAGATGCTTCAGCTAAGAAGCGAAAAGCGGTCGGAAAGTAAATGAACGGACAAATATTCAACTACTTCGGCTGTATTTATTTATTAATACTATCAGAAACTGAGGAAAATGATCCACAGCGTCCAGATATCTAAGTAAATAATCCCGCGTTAGCATGTCTCGTATATCCCCTCCAAACTAAAACCCTTTCGGATAGGTGCACACTCTTTTAGTGAATCGCGGAGTAATAGTAATTCAGACTTCTGAGTTGAAAAATTCGTTCTGATAAACGTTAGTGGTGACAGTAACTTGTGTAGACCATACAGAGCTTTCGTAGTTGTAAGCAACGTGATAGCGATTTGCCACGGTTCTACAGGCGCTCCAGAAACCCCGTTCGGCTGAGACCTGGCGGGGTGGTAGGAATGCGACGACGCGCTCGACCACAATCTAACGTTATTATCCGTGGCGGCCAGCGACACTGGCGAGTCCATTATGCCGGCGGCGTTAGCCCGTGAAGTGTGTCGACCTATTGTGCTCCTTGTTTCCACGAAACGAGCAGGCGCAGCAAGAAGGCTGGCTCCCTGCGGGGGTCCTACGGCAACATTTTTACGGCGCGCGGCCGAGAAACTTCCCAGCGCCGCGAATCCGGGAGGCCTTTGTCCCTCAGGTCGGCTCCCGACACAACGCGCTCAACGACCCCAGTAACGAGGCGTTCACGCTACCTGCTGACAAGAAACACTGTTTAACGGGTGTCATCAGAGCTATGAACAAAATTAATAGCGAAAAAAATGTTCAGGGTCTACTTGTAGTAACTATTGGAAACCGAAATCTGCAGTAGACGGCCAAAGACCAGAACAGAACTCCACTAAGGGTCTCACCGCAAGTCATTTGAATACTGGCGCTCACCACCAGGTTATGTTGTTTAACGAATCAGACACTTTAGTTTCCCTACTTAAGTGGCCGCATACATCATTGAATGCAGTCCACAAGAGCTTCATTTCGCTGTAGCGTAGGTCCTCTATGAATTAAGTTTCGTGAAGTTATTATTTTTTTATGCATTAATTCTTCAATTACTTACTCACGTTTCTGTTTTCCCGAAAGAAATTCCATTTATCTATGGTGAAGACATCGAAGCTGGCGTTTGCGGAAATTCAACGCATACTGTATTAAGATACAATTTCAGAATTCGCTTAGGGGTGACCATTAATTACATGAGGTGCTTTTTCGGAAATCTGGACCCTTCCCTTTTCGAGATCTGATGGGATCCCTCTCTCCCTCCCCCTATGGTGATCGTGAGATGGGTGACATTTCGCCAGACCCTTCACCCCCCCCCCCATTTTATTTTTCGTAATTAATGGACGCCCACTAAATTCCTTCCGAAATCAATGGAACACAGAAATATACAGATCGAGATTTTAAATCAGTACATTACGACACAATGTTACAGCATTTGAGTTTTGAATTTAATTATTTTCTATACATTTCGGATCTCTTGCTCTTTGCACTCCATTCCTCCGAACTTTTTCGAGGTACGACACATCACTGTGTGCTGCTAAGTTTTTTTTTTTTTTTTTTTTAAGTTACTGATTAGGATTCGATTAATAAATAAACGATGATAATCGATTGTTCTCCAAGCAAACTCCTATCAGTGGGAGCACCTTCGAAGAGATTATGTATGCTACTAGAGGAAAAATCGAATAGATATTAATAGAAATATGTAGGGTTCGGCGATTAACTGTTTAGACGTGCCATGTTTACAAAATAAAAAGCTAAATTTGAAAATCACGTCAATCAAAGTTTAAGCCTAAATAAATAAAGAAGTACCATTTTTTATCCATTTAAGATGCTTTTGACATTGAACTCACAGCTAAATATACTGGAGTTTCAAATATGCTTCAGTGTGCAGTCTATAGCATTTCCCTACGTGCCTAACATGCTGTACCTCGACTCAGCACCGAATCGCCAGAAGAAGGCTTATCAGTGATACAAGACTGCGTTACGTGTGGTATCGTACAGGCGAGCATTGATTACATGAATTCTTGATCATCACGACCAAAATTCAGCACTGCATCTACAGTAAATGAAACAGAATTTCAACTAAATGTTCTCATTATGATAATGCAAAAGAAGTACGGCGTAGGCTGCTCATGTGGAAGGCGAAGCAGACGCGAAGAAGCGCAGCAGCTGTGTACTCACCGTCCAGCGGAAGGAGAAGGGCAGGACGATGGTGTGCTCGCCCGAGTCGGGGTCGGCGAGCGTGAAGGAGGATCCGCCGAGCACCGCGGAGGACGCGTTGCCGAAGGAGCAGGAGCCGGTGGCGGAGACGCTGCTCTGGTACTCCTTGAGGCAGAGCCTGAAGAACGTGCTGCAGGGGCGAGGGCAGGGCGGCTCGAAGCCCGCGCCGGCGCAGCAGCTGCCGTCCAGCAGGCGAGACCGCGGGTTCGACATCTCCAGCACCTGCAGCTCGAAGTAGCCCGAGCCCCAAGCCTCCTGCAACACCACGCAACAACACAATCCTTAAGTTTTTTTTTAGTTTTTTATATATCTGCTTTACGTCTCTCTAACGGCGAGGTCTTTAGAGACGGGAAAGGATGGGGGGCAAGGAATGGCAAGGAATTCGGCCATGGCCTTTTTGAAGGAAGCATCCCGGCATTTGCCTGGAGTGATTTGGGAAACCATGGAAAACCCAAATCTGGATGCCCGGACGGGGATTCGAACCGCCGTCCTCCCGAATGCGAGGCCAGAACGCTAGCCGTTACACCACCACGCTCGGTCCAATCCTTAAGGCGCGTCCATAAATTACATGAGGTTTTTCGGGAATTCCGGACCCCCGCCCCCTCTGGTGCGATTTCGTGAGATCTGGTCAAACTCCCCCCCCCAAATTACGTAAGATTTTGACGGTCCCCCCCCCCCTCCCCACCTGCTGATCAACCACGTATGTTTGTATGTTTTTTAGACCTTTTTTTCATCTCTCCTACCTCCGAGGGTAATTATACCCCCCTAAAGTCGACATCTGTGTCGTTTGTGGACCTTTTATCTTTATATATATAAAAATCTCATGTCACGATGTTCGTCCGGGATGAACTCCGAAACTACATAATCTATTTAGATGAAATTTGGCTTAATGTGTGTAATTTAGTCCAACTTAAAAGACAGGATAGTTTTTATCTGGATTATAGACCTCAATATTTATTATTTGCGAAATAAATGTTGATTAAATGTTTGTCATAGGACAATGGTTTGTAATTATTGTAATTATTTGTAAGCCACCCAGGCTAAGCGGTCTGCTGGCTCAGAGATTAGGGCGTCTGACTCGAGCTGGAAAGGTACCCGGTTCGAGTCCCTGTCTCGGCGGGGATTTTTATAGACACTTAACCTGGCATTAACCTCCGGCGCAGCATGCTATGTAATGTGAAATACGCCAGGACGATACTGTGGTTTGGATTCGACGTTAAAACCAGGCAGGATGGGCGGGCTAGGTAGAAACCATGTCACCAGGTCACTACGACCACACGAAATTATAATTATAGTTCCATAAGTTTCTAACAGATGGCGATGTGTTAACTTATCGATACAACACTTGGTTAGCTAGGTTGGGTAATCATCAGTAGGTTACGTTCTGTTTCAATTTATTTATGCTACAGTTTATTCCTAACAGATGGCGGTGTGTTAATTTATCGAACCATCCAGTAGATGGCGTTGTATTTCGATTTATTTATGCTACAGTCGATTCCACGCCATATGTGTGAGTTTCTTCAATTTTAATTATGCTGTGTATTGTGTTATAATTATACTGTATTGTTGTTCATCGTTTGTGTGTCATTATACCTAACGGCAAAAATAATTACACACATATAACATTGAAGAAAACGTTACGATAAATTCGAATCGTGTAAGTATTTTTCGTTAGCTTATCATTTTTCTTCTTCTTTTGTTATGGTCAGCTAGAGACTACGTGTCAATTTAAATTCCTCTCCTGTTGTTTTTTTCTTTCTTCCTCCCCAGTACTCCTTCATTAATGCACTCCTCTCTACTTTGAATCCTGCCATATTCAAAGTCTGCTATCGAAAAAATTTATTTCCATACAGTTCACTGGTATTATTTCGTTTCAAATCTTTCGAAACCTCTTGAAAGCCTGGTGTCATCCATACTATAAATGTATTCAAAAAATATCATTCTTCTTTTTCTGTTATTTTTCAATGTTATTATATGTTTCCTCATTAGTTCTTAACTTCCATTTAACTGTATTTTTCAATGGACCAAAAAATTACGGTTTCTCCACTGTGTTCTTATTTTAAGGTTTTCAGAAGGGCAATTTTTGTTGTAATTCAAATATTTTTCAGTGAAATGTCGCCAAAGAATCTAACCTCGACAATGCATGTAGCAGAGAGGCACGACGTGCGACGAGAGAGCACATCAATCAGCAACACAAATCGCGGCAAGTAAGGAAGTTCAAAGAATCAGGACAGCTGAGCGTCGTATGCAAGAATCTCAAGAACAGCGCGTGTCGACCGCGCATTAAAAAAAAAAAAAAAAAAAAAAAAAAAAGGTAAAAAAAAAAAAAAAAAAAAAAAAAAAGGTAAAAAAATGGTAGCCACATAAACAAGGAGAACCACATCCTTCGATAGCAGGAATATTCAAAGCCAAGACGTTAGTACGACTTTACACAGTGCATCCAAAACATCGTGAATGTTTCTTTCAGCGTTTGTTATTGGTGAATGTTCCCGGACCAGCTTCTTTCGAATTTTTAAGAAAAGTCAATGGTCGAGTGTTCAATACATGTCAAGTGTTCAATACATGTCGAGTGTTCAATACATGTCAAGATGTATGTCGCGAGTTGCAGCTGCTGGTAGACGACAACCATTGGGACCTGACACTTGCTGATGCAGCGTTGACAGCCACGCCGAATAGTATTCGTCAAACTGTTTGCAATTATTTTGACATGTTATCCAACACCATCTTCGAGTTTGTGGGAAAAATATGAAAAAAACAATGTCCAAATCTAGATTTCACACCAGAGATGTATAATTATTAATTAAGCATTAGTGTTAATCGAAGATTTATGTATTTTAATTTCAGATTTGCCACTTAATCATTATGGTATGCCATCACCTGATCGACCGACAATTATTGCGAATAATGAGCCATTACTGACAGCAGAACAAATAAATATTTATAATCGGATTATGCTGACTGTTGATGCTGAACAAGGTGGATTTTTTTTTTCTTGGGCGCGCCAGGTGGAACCGGTAGGACATTTTTAATATCGCTGATCCTTGCGAAGGTACGGTCGCAACTGAAAATTGCATTGGAATTGCATCGTCAAAATTGCTGCAACTTTTTTAGATGGTGGGTGAACCGCACTTTCAGCATTTAAGCTGCCACTAGACATTCTTAACAAACCAAACGTAATGTGTAAACATTAAAAAGAAAAGTGGAATAACTGCATTGTTGCAAAAGAGTTCAATTATAATTTGGGATGAGTGTACTATGGCTCATAAACATTCACTCGATGCATTTCATAGAACTGTGCAAGATGTGAAAGGTAACGATAAACTTTTCGGTGGTACTGTCCTACTACTGTCTGGTGGCTTCCGACAGACATTACCAGTGATTCCTCGCTCTACTTTTGCCGATGAGATTAACGCATGTTTAAAACAATCGTTTTTATGGCGGAATGTCGAAACACTTTGACCATGAACATGCGCCACAAGTATTTTGTAAGCAATTGCTGGATATTGGAAAAGGTGAAATAGAACTGCATTGAAATACACAATACATCAAATTGCCAGACAAATTCTGCACTGTTGTTCACTCAAAAATGAAGTAACTCAGCGTGTGTTCCTGGATATATCAAATAATTACTTAGATCATAATTGGATCAGTAATCGTGCTATTTTGGCAGCAAAAAATGTTGATGTCAACGAAATTAACTTAGAGATACAACAGATGTTGCCAGGTGACCTGATGTCTTTCAAATCAATAGGTACTATTGTAGACGAAAATGAAGTCGTAAATTTTCCAAATGAGTTTTTAAACTCCTTGGATATAACAGGAATGTTGCCACACAATCTCCGGCTAAAGATTGGTTCACCGATTATTCTTCTTCGTTATTTGAATCCACCTCGATTAAGCAACGGTACACGTTTAGTGATCAAAAGGATCACCGGAAATGTTCTTGAAGCAACTATTTTGACTGGAATGTTTAAAGGAGAAATCGTCCTGTTGCCACGTATTCCAATGATACAGTCAGAATATCCAATACCATTTAAAAGGCTTCAATTTCCGATTCATCTGGCTTTCGCTACGAAAATAAATAAGTCACAAGGCCAAACAATGTCTGTTTGCGGCTTGGATTTGGAAAATAAGTGTTTCTCCCATGGGCAACTATATGTCGCCTGCTCACGTGTAGGGAAACCATTAAATTTATTTGTATTAGCAAAAGACAGGCTAACTAAATATATGGTGCAACAATTAGCGCTTTGATAAATTAAAATTATAAATTGTAGTAATTTAAAATAATGAAAATAATTGTTAAAAATGTTTAAAAATCAACTTCATAGGCTTCATTTATAAACTGAAATTTCAGTTTATAAAATAAATAAAATATAATTTATTTTATAAATATCAATTTTTATATAATTTCAATTAAGTAATTTGTAATAAAATGTAAATTTTTTTTTTTTATGATCGTTTGTCCTTAATTTCAACTCTCCGTAACTCTTTACCAATTACATTTGAATTTCCAAATCGACTACAATGTTTTTGTCTTTATTAGTGAATATTAATTTGACTACTTTAGGAAGTATAGAATAACATTAATCCAACGTACTATAATTACTAAGTCACAGCAACGCGTGACCGGGTCAGCTAGTATATATATATATATATATATAAGCTCTGCTACCCTTCAAGAAATTCAAAAACCACACGTGAGATTTTCGTCGATCCACCCTTCCCCTTGGTGAGATTTCCCCGTTCCCATCCCCCCCCCCCTCCCTCGTGTTATTAAGGGGGTAGGTTTCAAAAAAAATGTTTTTTTTATTATTCACAAAAATAGTTTATAGTTTTGGCTTCATTTTAGTGAAAAAATTATTTCAATATCTTTAACAGTGTGGGAATTATGTGTGATTAAGAAATGCTCTGCACGGTGACAGCCATTTAATGTGTTGGGGGTTTTACTCAGAATGCCAATGAGTCATCTCATTCCAAAATTTGGAAAATATGTACCAAGAGAGGATTTTTTGGAAAAAGAATAGTTGAAATTGGCACAAATGATGCAGTTATTACTTTTAACAATGGAATGTCTGGCAGACTATGCTACTGGTGCATATTAGGAAGAAACAGGACACCTGAAGGTACCATGACATGTTTCCAAATCTTTAACCTTGAATATCTCAAAACAGCATTTCATCAAACGGTTTTAAAGATAACTTTTTTCCAAATACATAGATCTTTTTCAAATTTGCAGGACATGTTCTACATACTAAGTACTACAGATTGAACCATTATTGTTTATGCAGCTTTTCCCAAATGAAAAATATGCCTTTATATTTAAGCAAAAAAAAAAATAAAAAAAATTTTAATTTCTTGACAAAAAAATTATTAATAAAATATATAGAGTTAAATATGTTATATTATAGGTTCAACTTGTTGCCTTGATATTAGTTTACAATATTAAAAGAACATTTCTGAAAATGCCTTCTGTATTTAAAACCCTTCACAACAACATATTTTTCACTGTCAATTTGGATGGTACATTATTCTATTGTTAAACAATATTTTTATTTTAAAAATCAATTTTTATATCTAGCTATAACAGTTCTACGGAGCTATGAAATTAGAACCCTCAAATTTAAATAGATTTGGAGAAAATGACATCTCAACTTTATCAAATATTAGTATGTGTTAGGTGTACCTACCCCCTTAAAGGACGTCCCCTTATGGAACCACACAGTTATCCGTCTGTCGTAGTTTCGTGACTTCATGATTTTGAAATAGCGGTCTGGTGGCTCAGTGGCTAGGGTAGTGGCTAAGGTGTCTGACTGGAAGCCGCAAGGTCCTCGGTTCGAATCCCTGTCTCGGCGAGGATTTTCATAGCCCCTTAACCCTGTCTTCACCTCTGGCCCAGCTTGCTGGGCCAGAGGTGAAGTACGCCAGAACGCTTCCGTGGTTCGGATTCCACATTAAATTGTAGGTCCCCTGTACCCGGTAGGATTGCCGGGTTAGGTTAAGGCTGCTACGACAGGGGCGGAATAGAAATCCTCTCACAAAGTCATTACGATCACACGAAATCATTATTATTATTAGTGGAGGTGCTTCCCACACATTCAAACTTTAGGGCCCAAGAAGAACAGACTCAGAACAGGAGTATCAAGGTGCAGGAGCAATATGAAAAGTAGGGGTACACGGGTGACGACAAGTTTGACTGCTGCTACATTCAGACACCAGAACATCTCCTCGAGTGCAGAGACAAGGGCTTCACGTGCCAAAGACCTATACTTAACTAATGACAAAGCGATCCAAACAGCTAGTTTCTGAAAAAAAAAAAAAAAAAGTTTGAAACAATCCGGACACGGAAAGTAAAGTAAGTATTATTATGACTTTGAAATTTATAACTATGCATTGTTTTAGATCTTACTACCTCAAGTAAGCCAAAAACCATTTTAGCAATTAAAAAATGCCTCAAACATGATTATAAAGAAAAATGTGGAAAAATAATGGTAGTTGAAATAATTGTAAGCGGTTTTGAAGTTTTGTTTTTGCAACTATTATTTTTTTAGTGTTGTTCATTGATTTAAAATGAAAGCTAGCAACGCATCGACTCTGCAAATGTTTTTGGTTTCTATTTATTCCACAATTTTGTAAGGTTTTCTTTGAGAAAAACCTAAACCTGATCACTCTCTTTATTACCGAAAATAATAATTCGAAAATTATTTCACAATTCAGAGTAATTCCCTAAAGATTACAGAAAGAACTATAAAAATCTTTTCGGGCTGTATGGTTTTCACAAAATAATAAAATACCTTTTTTTGACGAATTTTACAATCTTGAAAAAGTTTTTCTCTGAAACAATCAAATATATTGTTCTTGAATCAGATAACAAATATGTCGTGAAAAGACCTACTATAACTTATTTTTTCTCTTTTGATTGACGCGGTTACTAGGTAATGCAATGAGTTGTCAGGACCCAAACTATAGGGTTATTATAAATGATTGAAGTGATTTCAAGTAGCTGTATTATTTGACATATTGTCAAAAAACTTTAGTCGTATACAAAAACTGTAAAAGTTTTGCAACCGCATTTAAAATTTCTGCCACATCCGTCAGGATGTTTCTGAATTCTTAAACAGGGGATGAATCGGTTGGGGTGGGATGATGATCAGCAACTCCTATCATGACCTCCACGCTCTCCAGATGTGATTTATTTTGGATCTAGACCCCAAGTTATTTCCAACAAAACTTACCAGAACTGCATGTTGGGGTCAGCAGTGCTTTTGAACACGATGAGAGGGATATTCTACACCGAGTGTGACAAGAACTTAATTATCGACTTGATATCTGCAGAATCATTAAGGGAGCACATATAGAGCGCTTTTAATTCAATATTTAAATATGACTGTGTGACAGTTATCAAATAATACAGCTACAGTAAATTTGTGCAATAGCTTCAAGCATTGATAATGACCCTTTATGTTGTATCTACTCGAATGACGTAAATTAGGTACGGAATAATAACAGTCAAGTATTATATATTTTATTTATTTGCTGTGTGAGCAGATGATACCAACGTAAACTAATGAAAACCTAAAAAGAATTCAATAATAGGTTTGAGATTTCGTTTAAAAGAATTGGTCTACGTTTTTGTCAAGAGCAATTTAAAATATGGGTGTGACTAACTGTCGAATATACAACTTCGTTCTTGAAGCAGTGCAGGATTTCGTTGCATAGCTATATTGGGCGTGATCGTCATTACTTTTCATGGTTTAGGTCTGAAGACCTGTCGAGATTCTAAAATATACTTCTTTCACTTTTTTCCAAAAACTTGCATTTATTTTTTTGTTTGTACTTTATTTTTTCAGTGTAGGGAGTCTTTCATAAAGTATTCTGTCTAAACACTGCTGCTGTTTTCTCTCCTATTACCATAAAATTAGTCTCTTATGAGATAGATATTTACTTCTCTGCAGACCTGTTTATTCCTTATCTGATCAACTCTGATGTATTTCTCGATTGCTCTAAATAAGATGTATTTTGTTTATGCCACTTTTTTTTAATGGTTAATATGTCCTGTCTATATAACAGTGTTGAAATTATGACAGTTTTAAACTAAATATACAATAGTATCTCGCAAATTACTAGAACAATTCTGAGAAGAAAATTTTTTTTAGTATCAAATGGCCTGGTACATAAATCTGCTATCAAGTAACAAACAAATATTTTAACATAGTTGTAAATTCGTCATATTTCCGCAAAACATTAAAAAAATACTATCACAGAAGGGCTTATACGAAGCGTCTCAGAACAGAATAACAAACTATACGGCCTCTGTTGTACAATTAGAATAAACTGAATAATTATTGATGGAGATATCGTGTTCGTTTTGTATTTCCACCCAGTAACAATAGATGACACAGCTTCTTGAGATTTCAAATCCTGAATGTTTCCTGTAATTTTTGGACGGAAATTCTGCAGCATTACTATATGGTCACGGTACTCGGTGCCCTAAGGGCGAAGTGTCTTTTGTTTGGCGAGAAATGCGAAGCTCGCGTTCGCAGCGGCAAACAGGAAATGATGTCACAACGGGTTACCGCGCGGCCGGGCTCAGAGGAACATTCGGTCTCTGGTGACCAAACACTGCGTCTTGGATCTACAGCGAATGTTAGCAGAGTCACAATGCGTTTTATTACTGGCCTCGTGTCAATTCAATGCTAACACTCCAGGTGACGTATCCCCAAACAGAGAGATTTCGTGTGACGTAGCTTTCTGAATGTGCGATATTAGTTCCCAATTAACAGCGTACTGAGACTTACTATTTATAACACACTCAACAGTTCTCTGTCTAGAAGAAGACTGAAGCTCAGATTAGACTCTTTCACTGTTGACCCAATGGTCGAATGGTACGCGTTTATCCTACCATCTGTTAAACATTTTTGGTGACTATCATTGTGTGTTAACTTTGGAAACTAGGTAGCATTAGAGATCTCGACTAATTTTTTGCTGATAGCAACAATCATGACAGAACCGCAAAGTAATATGAGCTCAGATTGGTCAATTTGATATTTTAGTATGGCCAGAATTTTTCGTTAGTGTTAAATTACGTAAGTTTCACGGTGAAAAAAATGTTATCACAATAAAAGTTTGTATTTACGTGAATTCGATTCCGGGAACTGCACGACTTTCGGTACCTGCGAAAAACTGCTACTAATCTGCTGAAATTTACATCAGTCGCTTCGTCAAGATGTCCTCTTCACGTTTTGCGATCATACATTCCGGAAAAGTCGCCAGGAATTTAATTAAAAATGCCGAAATATGACATGCCTTTCATATTTCGGCATTTTTAATTAAATTCCTGACGACTTTTCCGGAATGTATGATCGCAAAACGTGAAGAGGACATCTTGACGAAGCGACTGATGTAAATTTCAACAGGTTAGTAGCAGTTTTTCGCAGGTACCGAAAGTGGTGCAGTTCCCTCGATTCCTTCAGATTTATCATTGAAAGAAATACTTACTTTTATTGATTTTCCTTCTGGCATTTAAATAATTTATTTCTCTTACTTCAGGTTTAACAATTCTTTTTGTTTTTATTATACACAACACACTAAAATCAAATTTATGCACTCACACGCTGCTAATACTTTACTGCTACTTAAACAACCAGAGAGTCTGCTCTCTGATATTGCAACTCACAATAACAATCTATGTTACAACGAATTTCGTAAATAGAAGAATTTTTTCACATACATCAATGATGTATATAACGTGTTTCCGTATAATGGTCACAAACACATCTGGAGGAAACTTAATTTTCTCCTTAAAATTAGAAAGGAGTGTAAATATGTATACAAATTTTTTAAAGAAATAAAGTTTATTTTATTATCTTACTGCTTTATTTTAAAAATTACGTAATTTAATTTCTATCTATTAGCTACTGAATATCAACACTAATCCTGCTATATGGCCATCTAATGTAACGTACTAATCCTACAAGATTAAATGGACTCACAGTTTTATGAGTAATTCGAACAATGGAAACATTTGAGCGTATTTCGCTTAGACAAAACAAACTTTGGTAGAGGCATAGGATGGATTAAGAAATTTTTTAATTTCAGTTGAAACTGGAATTCGAACCATGGACTTTCTATCTGCGGCCAGTCACACTACCACTGAGCTTTCAGATCACTCGATAGTGAGATCTTGAAGAGTCACAAGAACTAAATGAGAAACCCCCTAGACTGACGTTGGGCATAACACACGAAAACCGGGAGAAAGTTGTAATTAGAGACGAGAACTCGCCTCTAATACACTCCAGCAAAAACGCCAGAAGACTCACGGCTTTCCGGTTTTTTTTATGGACTACTGATCTACTGAGGAAAGGATCCAGTTCATCATCCCCATTATGTCGTTAAGCAATTTGTTTAATTATATATTACAATTCTGATGTCTGAAACTCAATCTCACTTTGTGCGTCTGTAAAAACACCGCTCCGTTCCCAGCGTTTGATTGGCGGCGGTGGTTATTACTGCTTTTTGAATGGAAATGTTTGTAGTAGGTAAAACGACCGTCTGCGTTTGAAAAACGAACTTCTGAGAAGCGCAACGAGTACTGCAACGAAACGTCAGTTGCCCAGTTAAACAGTAAACTTGAAGGGTAGGCGTTATGGTTACTTTAAGCATTCAAATGAATGTATATAACCACAATTACATCACAGCGAAGAGTGCTGTGAAGAGAATAAGAACAATGTATTAATTTGACCAAATACAAAATTCAGGTCTTTCATGGCGACCAAATAAAGAACCGTTTAATGATATGAACTGGAACAGAACACGGAACAATCTTAAGCTTTGCACTATTAAATACTTTAGTCATGGTGTCTACTGTATTTATAGTCCCTTAAATACTTCCTATAATTACACGAAGAAAACATAGCAGTAGATAACTTCTCTGAAGATTTCAATTGCCAAATGGATACCACAAATGTGGATAAATTGTAGAAATTATTTTCTATATACATATTAACACAGCAAATTATAGAAATAGAATAATACATTACACCTAAACAGGAAAATGTAATAGTAAATGTTGTTCAAGTTCCCCTTCAGGCAAAGAATATTAATGTTTCAAAATGACCAATATATCGCTCATTTTAAACATTGCTAATACATCCTGGATAATAGATATCCTATAATGTTACAGCACTGAAAATTCATATGTCTTTTTAAACCAGATGCGTCAAGGTTTCATTTGGCACAGTTGCGTTTTTAAAGTTGTAAGTTTAGGGACTATACCTCAATATCTACTACTTAAATCTTGTTTCCTTTTTTAACGATATTAAGAATAAACACAACAGCCGAATTCCAATATGTAATATAACAATAACATACTGAAAAAATTGTTGTTTTTACGAGTTTTTAATCAACTTTGCAGGTATTTAATACATATATTTCAATCAGTTCACTCTAGGCATTACCATTTTTATAAAATCGGTTGAACGAATTCGCGTTATTCGTGAAATCGTTGACTCTACTCATACGCTAACGAATCCGAAACGAGACAAATTAGATTACAAGTTTATGTAATTCGTATTTTATTCATCAGGCACATGGTTCATAGGTGTGACTTTTACATCCGAAATTATATTCGGTTGGTAAGCATTAGATAAAAATCTGGACCCCTTTGTTTATTAAGAATATTTTAGCTCATATTTCTACTATATAATGTTATTCACTAAAGTTAAATGAAATAAAAAAGTTGATCAATTCTCAGTCTTAAAACCTTAGTATAAATTGTTTCTTTCAGTTCTGAAATTATCCGTAAATTTTTTGATTTTCCCAGTAGACCTGAAATAAGTAAAGCAACCCTATTATATACAGAAAAATTGCAGTGGAACCTAAACAACTACGTAATGTTGCTTCCCTCACATATTGAGGTTAGGAGTTATAGTGTATATCTTCCAGTGATATAATTTAATAGAGTGTTTATTGTTACTCAGCAAAATCCTATTTGCCAGTAATTAAAATAGAAAGAAAAAAGAGCCGGAGTATTAAATGGAGGAGTTGTTAAATGTGTGTCGAAACTGGCAGCAATAAATATTCGACAGAAAAGAGTTAAAGTAAGTAGTTTGTTGATAACGAAACCAGATGGGCCCATCGCTAGATTTCTATCTCTTTCATGACGTTTACTAGGCCGACAAATACTTTTTTCCTGGCCGTGCAAAAAACTGCGAGTGTTTACGGCCGAAACTAAATCAGCCCGGACAAATAAGTGCTGGCACAGTCGCCGAGATGCGAGATACCCGCGAGCTGGGCCGCTTTATGTCTTTACGGCCGCCACGGAGAGCCACTCAACGTTATGACCATGTGCTTTGCTAATGGGCCACTCCACCCGCGCTCACTGCCCGTGAAATGCGAGTTCCAACAGGTGTCTGCTCACAGAAACAAAGTAAGGCTCGCTCCGACCAACACGCATAATTTCGGGGCTTTTATACTCTCACGACAACCGCATTCAAAATGTGCGGTTCCGCTGACTTAGCTCGGTTTGTCCCTGTTTTACAAATATCCGCCCATTTCAGATTGGAGGTATTAAGGGATTGTGCATAAACTACGTGGCTTGGTCTAAGGGGAGGGGGGGGAGGGAGGGCTTGGCTGTAAAGCTACGCTGGGTTACATGGGGGGGGGGGGGGGCAGGAGGGTTCCGAGCCAGGCCACGTAGCTTTTCATTCATATTATCTGTCACCGTTAAAATGAGATACACAACACATAGAACAATGTAAATATTTATTTCCGTCAGTTAACTATCCTCCCGTAAGTCATTTACGATAGTTCGAAAGGAGAAAAATACTACAAAATATCTTCTGGAATCAAT
>JARYHS010011408.1:266119831-266196539 GCA_031002005.1 Vandiemenella viatica | reverse complement strand
TCTGTACAGTCAGAACAAAACTAAATGGTGTTAGATATATTGAATAATTTATAAATAAAAAATATTACTAATCAAAATATAGTATTTATATTTTTAGTTTTTTTTAATTTAATTTAGGTGATTTTAGGGGTTTTGACTTGGGTTTTAGGTATAAACAATCTTTTGAGTTGGCAATCCTGACACAGGACGCTAAGCGTTGCCATTTTCAACCGTTGAGAGTGAGAGAGAGCGCCAGGCCCGAAGTGCGGCAACAGCGCGCTTAGGGCCACGCGCGTCTTTGTGTGACCGTAGTGATAGTGTTCCGCTCCAGGCAATTGCATGCGAGTGCGCGGATATTGATAAAACTCTTCAGACAGCGCCAGATAACGTAACCAGTCTGCGAGAAGAAGCTGCTGCCTGCTCCGCGAACACTTGCAGTAAGTTGGTTAGCTGACCAGAGAAGAAGTCATGGGCTGGGCAACTTGCTCTCTCTACACCCACGGGATAGGAAGCTTCAGTTCATCAGGATCATCAGGATCATCAGCGGGAGGTACGTTTCTGTCTTTCTGCACAGTACACAGGCACACAACGGGATCATCCGAAATCTCGTTCCGACATTTCTACCAGATCTTCAGGTTTCAAGTTCCACTTAAAACGGTGTGACAGTCCAGCAACCATGCCTGTGTATGAAATTTTTAGAGATTCCATACCATCAGAGAACACTATAGCATAGATAATAATCCGTGTATGCACGTGAAACGAAGTTGCAGTACATTTTTGGGTTTAATTCGAGATTGCGATACCGCTGCGTCGCTACTGTTAACGTGACGTCATCGTGACGTCACTTTCACGTACAGTCGTAAAAACATACAATAATTTAATGCTGTACAACAGTGTTTCCCAACCTTTTTTGGGTCATGTCCCACTTTTAACATTACCCCCCACCCCCATACATAATTTTAAATAAAAAAATTATTTGTTATTATCGAAACTCATACAGGATGATTATTGAAAGAAAACACTTTAATATTGTCATAAAACACAGTAAGTAAAATTAAAAAAAAAATATATATATAATGAAATACTAAAATTCAAAAGATTTTTAATAAAGATTTATTATGACAATTTAGTGTGATCCTTGCGCTTGATGCTTGCTACATAGTGATTTTATATTAGGCTCCAATTTAGTAAGCTTTAATCTCAAGTCTCCACGTTGTGATATATCCAGTCAATTTCGTTTTTTTTTTTCAATAAATCATTTACTGATAACAGGCCGAGACAGGCGGCACATTACGCGGTGAATCCCAAAAAGGTCAAGTTAACGACTCTAATCATCCAGATGATATATTTTGCTAACGTCAAACGAAACTATACCTAATAATTATTTACAGCACTGTTTTAAGAATTTGCTTTTTTGCTATATTTTGTACCTATATCTAGCATTGCATTTAAATAACCCAAAGAGAAAGTGGTAAAGTCATATCAAGTCAATTTCTAAATTGACTCCCTAAAAAAACCAAATTGCCCCCCTGTGGGGCGTGGGCCCCACGTTGGGAAACACTGCTGTACAATATCAACATAAACTGATATCCCGAAGGTGGATGAGATGCAGGCGGATGTCCGATAACACAACCAGATGTTCAATGTTTGAGGTGAAGTTCGCATTTCATCAGAGAAATATTAGAAAATATTGCTATGATGATGAAATGCGAGGTTGACCTGAAACATTGAACATCCGGTTGTGTTATCGGACATCCGCCTGCATCTGATCCACCTTCGAGATATCAGTATGTTGATATTTTACAGCTTTAAATTATTATGACCTCGCTACGCTCGGTCACAATATATGTTTTTACGACTGTACGTGAACGTGACGTCACGATGACGTCACGTTAACAGTAGCGACGCAGCGGTATCGCCATCTCGAATTAAAGCTATTTTTGAACTTCTTCCTCGTTATCTTTCGTTTTATTTACTTTTGTTACAAATGAATTATTAAAAAACTTACTAATAAGTTTAATGGAAGCGCCGGAGAATTTCATATACCTTTAAAGACGGCAAATTTGTATTTGGCACGTATTAATCGTTCCTGTCGCTATCTATTTTGGTTATATACGTTTTAACTTAAGAGTAATTACTAATTACTCAATAAAGTAGAATAGGTTGAGGAGTTAATTTAGTGGTCCTCTGTCACACAATTCTGTATTGCAGAGAAATTGGCTTTGTTCTCATTGTCGCGCTCATATTGTAAGTTTCAATGCGAGCTGGGTGAAAGAGGCTAAAGACGAACACAATTTCGATCCCCAATCTACAGGGGCAATCCGCCAGGGGTCCTTCAGATTCCCACATTAGTAGACAAATTGGGTCTGTTCCAGCTATCGGGAGATTGGCAGAGCCAGACAAACAATTTAAAGATTGTCCCTGCAGACAGCAAGCAAATTGAGACCTGCATAGCGCGATTGCAACGATTTAGACAATTTCGGCTCAGTCGGCTTGGAACAGGCGTATCGTGCCATTAGATATATTTGTCGTTAAAAATGACTGAAGAGAAGGAGGTGTGGACGAATATTTTAAAAATTTATAAGAAAATACCCCAATTGTGGGACAAACATAGCAAAATGCGGAAGAAGGATTTCATGCTTTGCTCGAAATTTACAACTTCATAGGTTTGTATACTTGCCGAAAATTGCAAAGTAACCTCTAATCGTTCTCTGGCGCTTATACTATCATTCATTAGGGTATTTATATATGTAATGGGTCACTAAGTCGAGTATCTCTGCAAAATTTTCAGAACCTACTCTCAGAAAATTTTAAAAATCTTCTGGCTTTAGGCTTCTCTAAATGTTTATGTAATAAAATCAAAGTCTTCTTTTTCTCTCAGTACAAACTGTAGTACAGGTTATTGTTAAAACGATTTTTACTCTTTGTTGCTTTGACGTAAAAGGAGCCATTGTTAAACGCAATCATGCGATCACAATGTAAACTAAAATTGGGAATGAAATTGTGATGTGTGGAGTGAAGACCCGTGATTGCCCCTGCAGATTGGGACCGATATTGGCTCGTTTGTAGCCGCCTTTGGGAGCAGTCGTACGTTACGTGGCTGGGGGAGAGGGGGGGGGGGGGAGGAGCAGAGAAGGGTTGGGTAGAAAGATAAGCTGGGCTACGTTGGGAGCGGGACTCGCAGCCAAGTCAAGTAATTTTTCATTAATAGACTATTATTTGTAAAAATAAGGTACAGAACGTGGATATTTATTTCAGTTATTTAATAATCTCTGTATGAATTTATTTTAGATATCGTATATATTGAAACTGCTGCCCATAGTGGCCGGAGCATTTGAACTAACCGATAGGTGAAAGTACAAAACGATTAAAAAAATATATCCATGGCGTACCTAGACTCAAATTCGTTTACAGTTGTCACCCGGGTTTTTCAACGCAGTGGCCGTTCATATTCTTTTGATAGTTTGAAATTAAGATGTTTTTACTAGGATTACCCGTGTGCAACTACACCACCTTTTGATAAAATAATTCTAATTCTGTTCTGTCATGTGAACTTCAGTACAACTTTAATTGTAGTGCTTGCTGAAATGTTATACCAAGTTCAAAATGTGGTGAGAAGTGGCGGTGTACAACAAACTTTACGAGGCTTATCGAATGACTGTTGTATTAAAAGCAGTACAATGCAAGGATTATTGGTTAAAGGAATGCAATTAAGAATATTATGCAACGTATGATGTTATGAGTAAGATTTTGAATGTTTGAAACCATTTTATTTTGTAAATATTCTGCTGAATGCTTGTTTATATCTTCACTTAAAACGTTTACTGACGATTCCAGTAATTTTTGTTTTTGTGTGATTTGTATTGTTTCCGTAATTGTTGCCAGGAAGTTTCTATTTAAACCTATCACATCAAACCAGTAGAGATTCTGATGACAGCAAACAAAAAATAAAGCCTATGGCGTGTGAAAATAATAGATATTTAACATTGCATTTTGTTTATATAAATGAATAAGTAATAGAATTAATTACCTGGTGAATTCATTTCTGTTCCAATTTCTTCTCACATCTTCATTTGGAAATTTGTTTGGTGGTATTGTGATAATTTTTGATCCCACTAATGGGCTCTTTCTAGTCTTCGCGCGAACAAATCCAAAAAATTTTGGATCTCGTCGCCCCGCGTAAGTTCGCCCGACTCAAGAGCTCGCAGTGGACGGAGTCACATAAAATTACCTTTGTTTGGATTGGAGCGATCTCTTCGCGCGAATTCGCGTGTATTCGCGCGAAAAATGTTCCCGCGAATACGCCTGTATTTGGGCGAATTGAGTTGGCGTCCACTGAAAGCAGATTCGCGCGATTCTGTCACCAGTTCTCTGTTGTTGCTTGTGCCAGAAAGAACAGTAGCAATGCCTTTCTCTCAGTTGTTGGAATTATACGCATTGGAATCAACAATTCTAGTAAGAAGAAGAATTGCTAAAAGGAGAGAGGAATGGATGAGTAATATTTTTTTCCAAAAGAAAGGAGTTTGGAGAATGGTCTTATTTACAACGAGATTTAAAATTATCTCCAAGCCATTATTTTAAATATTTTCGAATGAGTGAGAATACCTTTAATTACGTACTTGATAGCATAAAAGATCGTATACAGAGATATTCCAACTTCAAGGAAACATTGTCTCCAACGGAACGCCTTGCAGTCACTTTGAGGTAAGTAAACACGTTTATCAACCTCATTTGTATATTCTTTAAAAGGAGGAGACAAAAATAAAGTATAGAATAATTTCAAACACACTTTCTCATGATATGCGCTTTAAAGTAGATGATTTTCATGAATTTGTTACAGGTACCTGGCAACGGGTTCTAGCTTCTCCACGTTGAGTTATACCTTTCGGATGTCAGAAGTGACAGTAGGACGAATAGTTCATGAAACCTACAAAGTGATCTGGGACTGTTTACATAATGTTCACATGCCATTGCAATGTGGTAAGAAAATTGATGATATTGTCTCTGAATTTTGGGAAAAATGGAAATTTCCAAATTGTGTTGGCTGCATCGATGGAAAACACATAAGGATCAACATACTATAATCGAATAAAATTATTTTCAATTGTACTTCAAGGAGTGGAGGGGCCTGACTACAAATTCATCTGCATTGATGTCGAAGCGTATGGGAAGCAAAGCGATAGCGGAGATTTTGGTCATTCAGTATTGACTGAAAAACTTGAACATGGCGCCCTGACTGTACATTCTGAAAAACTGCTCCCTGATAGTGACATAAAAGTATCCCATGTTATAATAGGAGATGGGGACTTTCCATTAAAATTTAATTTAATGCGCCCTTACTCTTTAAATCGATTGACACCCGAGCAAGAAATTTATAATAAACGTTTGTCACATGTAAGACAAGTAGTTGAGTGTACTTTTGGCATAATCTCCCACGAATGGAGAATTCTGTTAAAGGTCAAATTGTGAAGTGTATTTGTTTGTTACACAATATAATAATAAACAAAGAAGGTTCACTCCAAATTGTTCAAAGGTCACCGCCACAAAGAGTTGCCACTGTTAGGTTCACCAACAGAGATGAAAATCGAAACTCAGCTAATTCAATACAAGTGAGAGAACGTTTCAAAACGTTCTTCAATACACCTCAACAATTAGGCATCAACGCAAGTAGAGATGGCTAAATAATTAGAATAATCACATTATAAATTAAGGTTTTAATGTTATGTAATATGTTTAGTACATGTATATGTAGTAATAATTTTGTAGTTTTTTTTTCTCACATAAATTAATAAATATTATAATCTTCTGGTAGATACATTACGACTCTGTTTATATATATATATATATATATATATATATATATATATATATATATATATATTAATACGCCAAGCGAAAACTTTGGAAAACTTTTCAAGAATATTACGCGCACGGAGAAATGTCAGATTTGGCATAGTTAAAGTTTATATGGAGAAGAAGTGCATAAAGCCAAAATGTACATATAATATGTGTTAAAAATACATTAAATTAAATAAAATAACTAATTCGTTGTATACATTCAATTGTTTATAAGTGGCAACGACACTTAGCGATTCTGCCAATATCTGTGATCTTTGGTCAAGAAAAAAAAATTATAAGCATAGTTAAAACATGTTACAGATACATTATTAAACGAAAATAAATTCACGAACGTGTGTGTGAGTGAAATCGGATCGGAGCCAGCTATGTGACGTGTATTTCCAGCTTTGAGATACTCTGTGGTCTTTGGTGAAACCAAAGAGTCGCATAAAGTAGAGATAATCTTTGAAGTTATAAAAGGAACATTTCTAAAATGAACGTAGCGATTCTGCGTGATACTATCTGGTCTTTATATTATTTAAAAGGTTAAACTTTGGTTAAGGGTCTTTTGACTTTCGAATTTCAGTAATTTCATAACGGTTTTTTTTCCATCACTCAGTCATATTTGCACCTACTTCCATTATGTCTCGATATAAAACATTGACAGGTCGGAGAGAGAGAGACAGAAAGAATACCAATTTGCGTGAAATTCAAAATAGACCAAATTTAAATAGTGAACACACAAAATGATGAAATTATTTTGATGGATACATTTAAATGCGCACTAAATGTCATTCCAAGAAATTTTTATAGTTTCATATTTACAATGCAGGTTTTGCAATGCAAAACATTTCAAATCAGAAGTCACTTCAGGTGAAAGGACTGCATTTCCTTAATTTTGTCATAAAGCTAAAGCAGTTGTACTGGTCTTAAATCAAAATGAATATTCTAAATTATTGTGTGGTGGACTAAATTCAAATGAAAAATCGGTAAATAGAAAGTCAAAAATTATTTTGAATACATTTCATCATTTGCTACGGTTAGTCCAGAAGCTAAAATTTAGAATACAGTCATGCGTGGAGTGTATCATTGTAATTTTGTAGGTATTGCAGGGAATCAAGGCAAACAACACAACCTAATAACGTATTGGTACACACTCGCAGCCAACTACGTCAATGTATACCAGGGGTGGCCAACTTGATTAGGCCAAAGATCTACTGTTTACTGACGAAACCCTAAGCGATCTACCTATTACATACGTCTTGAAATCTTAAATGAAACAGTATAGTTCAGTACACAATTATGTAGTATTTTTTATTTTATTAAATGGGAATACCTAATATCTAAAATTATTCGTAGTAACTACTTACTTATATTAGTGTGAGCATTGCGTCTGAGCATCTTCCGCCAGATTAGCAAAATCAGGTTTATATTTGGAAATTGCCAACCTTAAAGAATCCAGTGTATGAGGGTCTGTCAAGCGAGAACGGTGTTTATTTTTTATTTGTTTTAAGTATGAAAATGCTGATTCACATAAATATGTTGAACCAAAACACGAATGCAATTGTTCAACACATTTCTGGAAACCAATGCCCAGAAATCTAGACCTGAGGATGACCTTGCTTTTAGAAATATGTCGCAGCGCAGAGTAATAATTTCGTTTTGAAATATCATGTGGTCCATTTGAAATGTATCTGGAAATTTTTTAACCATTTCATGGATATCACTGTGATAAATAGAATTATTAAACGGATAACTGATGAATTCCATCAACTTCTCAATTTTTTTGAAATCACTAAAGGGAATTTTGAAGTCTGATACCACTGCCTTAATTTCTGCCATGTACTTGTCTGGAATGAAATTGTAGGTAGGATGTTTTTCCAAATGATCCTTGATGTTTATTTTCGATGTCAACTATTAAATACGCTGTTTGACTTTGGAATGCTGCAACAGAACTCATCATTTCTGTTAATGTTTTATTCTTGCCTTGTAATTCCTGATTTAAAGTACTCAGTTTTACAGTAAAATCTGCTAAAAATGCTAAATCACATTGCCAGTCTAAATCAAGCAGTTGCCGATAATCATCACCCCTTTCTTCAAGAAATTTTATTATTTCGTCCAATAGATCTCGAGATCTTTGCAAAAATTTGCTTCGACTCAACCACCTTACGTCAGTGTGCAATGCCAAATCTAATTCCTTCTCATCTAATTGCTGTTTAAAAAGCCGCCTTTGGAGAGATTTTCCTTTTATGGAATTTACTATCTTGAAAGAAATATCCATTACTTGTTTTGAGTTTAGTCTCTGACTAGCCCGTACTTGATGGATTATTCAGTGGTAACTAATGAAGTCTGGAAAGTCTTCATCTTTGTGACAAAGAGCAATAAAACCATTATGAATACCTGTCATTGCAGGAGCCCCATCAGTTGTCACTGACACGAGTTTATACAAAGGCAGCTTAATCTTGCTAATATATGCTTTGAATTCCGTTAATATATCAAGGCCACGAGTTCTTCCTTTCAACGAAATCATACTTAGCAGTTCTTCTTTCGTCGAGAAATCTTCAGAGACCATCCGGATAAAAATAACTAATTGTGCAGTATCAGTAATATCTGTTGACTCGTCAAGTTGTAGCGAAAAAGCAACGCAGCGGACGATATCTCTTTGTAGTTGTTCGTTTGTTTTCACTCATCGTTTCTATACGGCGCATCACAGTATTTCGAGACAGCTGTAAACCATGAATAGCTTCTTTAATTTCATTTTTATTTTTCAAATTCACGAACAGCGAAACTGACACTGCTTCGAAAATTTCCTTGATGTATTCTTCACCGGAAAAAGGTTTGCACTTTTGCGCAATTCTGTAGCTTACTTGGAAAGAAGCTTCAGTTGCAGCCTTGCTTTGCTCAATAGGCTTAGAAAACATGTTTCCTTGCACTGTTAATGGCGATTTCAGTGCTTGCGATTTACTCCTTGTTATTTCGCTGTTAGTTGGAAAGTCTGATACTTACTATGCATTGTGTTTAAATGTTGCTCTAAATTTCCTTTTTTCGGTATTGCCACGGATGTATTGCATATTAAGCAGCAACATTTTTCTTTCACCATAGTAAAGAAGTAATCCAGTTCCCATTCTTGGTGAAAGTGATAAGTTTTTGATTTCTTTGGAGTACATTTTTCAAGGATCTACAAAAATAAAATTAAAATATTAATAACATAATGCGTATAATAATAAAAGTAGAAATATCCTACCAATGAATGAAAATTAAATATATTTTCGTTAAGATGGCACAAAGTTATAGCTGTGGCCAAATGAATTGGTGGGTGTGTGAACGCGCTATTGCCGCACTTGAGAACAATCTCGCGATGCGCGCTCTTTCTATCACTTGAAAATTGCCTAGTACGAGCGGCAACGGTTCGCAACCCACCCCCAAACCTTCCACCTCCGTTTCAACAGACAAAAAATGTGTTAACCTGTGAATGGGAATTAGAAAGTGTGTCAGTGTGAGGGTGAGCGTACTAGAGAGAGGATGTTTTGATTTTTAGTGATATTAGTTTTAGGTATTAATTAATTATAGTAAATTAGTGTAATAATTTTACCGAACAAAAAGTGCAGAAATTTATAATTAGGGTAATGTAGCAAGAGAATCGTGCTACTAAAAGTGGGTACTCGGGAACAGACTTATTCTCCTACTCCAGGTGTTTCGGGACTAACAACTCCAACAAGACGCATGTCATTGACAGCAGAACCACTGCGGCTGAAGAAGACAGAGTTTCGCCGGCAGAATAAATCTATCATTCACAATGTGTATAAGTATTTCAAACTTCTTGTGGACAATGATGGTGAAATTTTGTCATCTATATGTACGCTGGTGAGAAAAGACTTGAAAAGTATGGACGTACTTGATAGTGATGAAATCAAAAACTGTAGTGATTAGTTACCGCAAAAAAAGATACCACATTGCGAAAAAAATTAGGGAATGTACAGACTGTTTGCGCTGCACCTTGTTGTGTCGGTTTGAGAACTGTCCAGCGCGTGTATCGTGAGGGAAAATAACCTACTTTGTTTCTCCAGAGAAAAATATGAAACAATACAGCACTCTAACAAAACTTAGCGACCTTGACAGGGACATTGTCAGGAGGACAGTACACGAATTATATGACCGTGATGAGTACACTACGTCAGAAAGAATTAAAAGAGAAGATAAATTTTACAGGATCTGCACGATCTGGAAGACAATATAGGTTTTGAATACAGACGCCAAAATGATGGTAGGTGATTTTTGCTTGAGGGAAACTACATAGTGGCCTCTAGAATCAAAATTTTGAGGAAAATGAGCTCCATACGTAGCTTAGGTGACACGCGACCTATTTTTTACTTGGATGAAACTTGAGTAACTCAGAACCATTCTTTAAAAAATATCTGGCAGATTTCAAGCCAATGAGGGGGCCTAAAGATACCTGTCGGAAAAGGGGCAATGCTGATTGTTTTGCATGTGGGGTCAGCAAAGACTGGCATTCTCCAGTAAAGCAAGTTGGTCCACAGATGCAGTAAAACCAACAAATCTGAATATTATCACTTATAACTGAATACAACGACGTTTAAAGATTGGTTTCTCAACAGGTTTTAGAATGTTTTTGGAGGAAAGTTCTATACTCATCATGGACAACGCCAAATATCAATCGGCTGTGATAAATCGAGCTCCAACAATCAAAACACCGAACGCTGATGTAGCTGTTTGGCTAACAGAAAAGAAAATTTCCTATTTGCCTACGGAGACGAGAGCTGAGGTGCCAAAGAAGTTCCGCATGAATAAAGAAGAACCGGTGTATGAGTTGGATCTAATTGCAAATGAAAGAGGGCATGAAGTAGTCCGCTAACACCCTTATCATTGCCAGTAGAATCCGATAGAGTTCATTTTGGCCCAAGTCAAGAGAGAAGTGGCGGAGAAAAACAACACTTTTAAAATGACCGATGTCGAAAGTGTGTTGCATAAAGCCTTGGAGAACGTCACGGTCGAACAGTGGCAGAAATGTGTTTATCACACCAAAAAACTGCAAAAAGAAGATCTCGAGAAGGAAGTGTTCCGAAACAATGTAATGGAGCCTCTCATAATCAACCTCAACGAAGATTCAACGACAGAAGACGAGAGCAGCGAAGAAGTGGAAGATGATGAGGAACAAGGTATTGATAGAGATGAATGATGACAAGTAAGATATTAAAGAACATTTAACATATTACGCATTAAACTTATAATCAATTGTTGTGCAACTTTAATATCTTGTACTTAAAAGTTTAATAAACTAAACATTTGTTATGTTAATGTTATTTAAAACACCAAACTCATATTTAATTTGTTTTATTGTTGGTAGTAAGTTACTGTATTACTCTGATATTATTAATTTTGCTTAAAAACATTTGGCTTTCTAATAATATTCATGAGTAAGATATAATATTTTTGATTATTTATATAATGGTTGATTTTTATAAACTGAAAATAGCAATGGCCATACCTTTTTTCTATATATAAATTTTTGGTTTTCGGCAATTTTAAATCTATAGTCAAAATATATCAAAAATAAATTTGTCGTTAATTATGCAAGTTTTTCAGTGCAGAGGATAACAAAATATAATTTTGATTTTAGTTCTAAATATACAAACTGAAAATAAATTTAACACCTGCTTGTGGATTTTTAGTCACAAATAAAATAAAAGTATTTCAATAAGTTTCCTTAGTCTATCGAGAAAATTTTTTTTTTTCAAACAAAATAATTTTTCAATTATGTTTCTTTTTCTGCGCAGGTAATAGAATAATAAATAACAGGTCTTTTAAAACCTCCAATTATTTTAAATGCATCTGCACTAACATAACTTTCTTAACGAAATGACATACATCAATATTTTATCACAAAATAGCGATTAAAATTATTTAAAACACAGTACAAACTTCAAGTAAAGAGGTAAATACAACTATTAAGCGCACGGTTTGGTAACGGCGCGCCGGCCAATAGGTGTGGCCACAGCTATAGCGAGTGAACATTATTGAGGGGTTCGTTTGCCATTGTAGCAATACGGAAAATATTATCTTACTTTATTTGATGAACCCAAAGATGCATTTCTTTCTCATTTGATGTTCCGTCAGCATTTCACTTCAACCACTTATCCATTGCGTATAAGGCGCGATGCAGAGTCTAATTAGTGATTTACATTTAAGTTGACGTCGTAACTCCACTAGCCCCTGTCGTCAACTGACGGAATGACAGCGTCCCACACGCTTCCCGCCTGTTGTCCATCGCGCGCTGAAAACAAAAGTGAGCTACCTTGCCACGATCGACTGGACTAATAGCCGCGATCGACCGGTCGATCGCGATCGACCGGTTGGCCACCCCTAATGTATACAGTATACAATATATCTAACGCAATAGAACAAATTCAAATAATGATAATTACTCTTTCACGAAAGAATCTAAATAAATTAATGAATTACGATCGAATTTCGACCCCTGGACGATTACTAGTATATGTATATATACATAATCGCACCATTCTTTGAATATTCCTCTGATGATGTCGAGGCCATTTTTTGATCCTTTAAAGGGACCCATTATTTTAAATACTTTCGAATGAATGACAATGCCTTTAATTACATATTTTGTATTATAGAAGCTTGTATAGAAAGGCATTTCAGAGATACAGTGTCCTCTGCAGGGTGCTTTGCAGTAATTTTGACGTAGGTAAACAACAAATTTATCAACTCCCATTTCTAGGGAAAATTTCTATAAAAAAAGACAGAATAAAAGAGAACTAATAATTTATTTTGTACTGCAATTTGGATCATAGGTTGGCAGATAATATTACATAGAGGAAAAAATAATATGAGCAATAGCAATTTTAATCATTTCAAGCATCAAAACTGTTGAGCTCGGTGATGGATGGGTGGAATAATGATGTTCAGATCCAGAGGTATTACCTCCCTGTGCCATGGTATGTTTCTTAATAGCGTTTATTAGATGGAATTTGTTTTATCAGGGAAATGAATGTCTTTGGAGAAGCCGAAGAGACTCCACTCCACCGCGTGACGTCACAGTTTTAAGTTCTTTGCATGGCGCGCTTTTGAATCAGCCAGCCAGAGTGCAGGGGGCGTGGCCAGGTGGCAGCACAAACTTGAAATTGCGCATGCGTAGTCGCTTTAGTTCCTTGACCGGCCGCGAGATGCAGCACCTCCCAAGCGTGTAATTTATTTGCTAGCAGACATTCCACTCCCCCACGAGAGAGACAGAGCTAGATCTTCTATCCTCGTCTTGCGGGGGAAAACACTACCCTAAGGCGTATTTGCGCAGGTGTCGACATGTACGTACTTGATCGGCCGCCGAGAACTTGTTGCGACATGCGCGGTAACTTGCATAATTGTCGCCAGCTGGCACCTACCGGTGCATAGTATCCCAGTTTCCGATAGATGGCTTGGCATGCCTCATTTCTCAACGCGATAGGTATTTACCAAGCTTTTAAGAGAAATATTTCAGGTATTCCTGCCTGGTGTCTGTCTGCTATTATCGTAATGCATTAGCGGTAAATTAATGTGACAAGTATTTGGCCAGCCATTGTCTGTTTCGAAGCCATGGAGCTATTCCCGGCGTGCAGAAATATTAAGGTATTTCGATCAGCCCAGCTACAAGGATATGGCGAAAGCTCTGTACACACTATCGACAGCAATGTGCAAATATTTCAGCACAGTATAATATTTTCTTCGTTTCAAGAAGATGTTTAAAAGAATTATATTGTGTCGTGATTTCGTGAAACATACTTGCATTTGATTAAACGTGAACCATTCCGATTTTACTAAAAACAAAAAACAAAAAAAGTGGTGCAGAACTCCCTATGGCTCATGACTGACCAAAAATCATCAGTAATATGTGTTCCAGGTACCAATCTCTTCACATCAACATCATCTCATTTATCTCACACTACAGGTCTCGCTACCATCCAGTATCATAATTATGTGCTAGGTACAAAACTGTTCACATCAGCACCACCACGTCTATCCCACACCTAAGCCTTTTCTGCCGTTCAGTAACATGTGCCCCAGGTACCACGAGTAGCAGTAGACACTTGGTCATCAGACAGATATCATAACTCCCATATTCATACTAGGTCTCACCCACAAATCTATACGTCTCTGTTGGAGCTCCTTCTTCTGAAAATATAATTACTGTAGCTACATACGTTGTTAAGGTTTATTCTCTTACTTGGTTTTCTATTAGAAGTCACATCACAAATGTCTGATGGGAAAGGAGACTGGCTTAAAATATGTGGCCAGACCTTCCTTTAACTCGTTTGTCTGGATGTAGGTTGTGCTGTTGATTTACTCCACTAATGTGTGTGTGTATGTTTTCTTTCTCTGTGGGAGTTCTATCTTGGTGCTGGTTATTGTGTCGATCTTGCTGTATACATGGGAATAAGCGTGTATGAGTGTGATTCCTCCGTGGATTTGAGCTTAAAATATATGGTTATAGAATTATACTCGACATCAAGATTTCACCATCAATGTATGCTTGTAACCATTGTTTCAGGCCTTAGGCACTCTCCTATTTCACTGTGCAGTTTACAGTTTACTGCCGTTTGTATTGGCATACGAACTGTGTTTCACATTTTTTCACTATATGCACTTTGGGATAGAAATCATTTAATGGAGAGGGTGATGAGGGGATGTACCAGAGAAGCGAAGGACTTGGGTACAAACCCACAGTCAGACCAGACCAGCAAATAGTGCTGTAATATGGTGTCCACATTTTTTTGTACATTAAGTGCAGGGTGCAAGGGAGGCAGATAGATTTGTCGGTGGAACACATTCAACAACTGACATAATAATGGAGTTGGACTCGATGCCCTGGAAGACAGGAAGGATGTTGTGGCTGTACATGCCGTATAATGAGTTAAAAATGGTTGTTAGTAGAATAATTCTGAGTAGTCCATGGAAGGGAAAAGTTGGTCATGACCACAAGCTGACATATGTTTTTAGGTGATGAGGCATGGATGGATAAAATATTCAAACACCCACTATCATATACGAATGACCTAACAATTTACGACAGTCCAAGAGTGGACGTTATCTTCGGCGTAATCGAACTAGTGTCCGCACCTGTGGTGACATTTTAGATGCTTGTCAGTGTGTGTGGATTCCTATGAAAATGTTGGTTTTGATTTGTGTTCGATGACCATGTTATTATACGAGGGCGGTTTGGAAAGTTCTCGGAATCACCGCTAGATGTCAGTACTAGAGCAACGTGGTTCCCGCGCAATAATCACACATCCTTTGTGAGTGAACACGTGGCGTGTCAGTGCTCTAGCTGCAGGAGTTTGGTAGTGACGGCTCTTTGTTGTTGTTCCCGCGTAGTGATTTGTGACAATGGAAAAAACTGAGATTCGAGCAGTGATTAAATACTTTGCAAAGAAAGGTATGAAAGCAAAGGAATATCATGCCGACTTTCAGAACACACTAGGGGACTCTGCTCCTTCATTTTCAACTGTTACCAAATGGAACAGCGAGTTTAAATTTGGTCGGGAGAGCTTGGATGATGATCCACGTAGTGGACGGCCAAAAAGTGCTACGACCCCAGAATTTATCGCAAAAGTGCATAAAATGGTCATGGAGGATCGTCGACTGAAAGTGTGGGAGATTGCTGAAGCTGTAGGGATGTCTTCTGAACGGGTATATTATATTTTAACCGAAGAATTTGGTACGAAAAAATTATCCGTAAGATGGGTGCCGCGGCTCTTGACGCTGGACGATAAACGCACCAGATTGGAAATGTCCGAACAAAGTCTGGCCCGTTTTCAGAGCAACCAACAAGATTTTTTGCGCCGGTTTGTGACTACAGATGAAACTTGGGTCCACTACTATACCCCAGAGACAAAACAGCAGTCAAAGAAGTGGAAACATGCTAATTCACCACCAACAAAGAAAGCTAAGGCAGTGCGTTCGGCCGGAAAGGTCATGGCCTCAGTTTTCTGGGATGCAAAAGGCATTCTGCTAATAGATTATCTTCCTACTGGCCAAACAATCACGGGGCAATACTATGCAAACCTCCTAGACCAATTATAGGATAATATACGCGAAACAAGGCCGGGTTTGGCAAGGAAAACGTCGTCTTTCATCAGGACAACGCTCCGCCACACAAAAGTGTTATTGCCATGGCAAAACTTCATGAACTGAGGTACGAATTGTTGCCACATCCACCTTATTCACCTGATTTGGCACCATCAGACTTTCATCTATTCACTAAGCTGAAAAATTTCCTCGGTGGACGGAGATTTTCTACAAGGGACGAACTGACAGCCGAATTGTAGAGGTATTTTGCAGGCCTGGAGGAATCTCATTTTCGAGATGGGATCAAGGCATTGGAACATCGCTGGACCAAATGCATTAGTCTACAGGGAGACTATGTTGAAAAATAAAAGTAGTTCCACCCAGGTAAGATACTTAATTCTAATACATTCCGAGAACCTTTCAAACCACCCTAGTAATTTTATCATGTGTGCTGGTTAGTTGAACGAAGCATGCAATTACAAATACATGTCATACTTGGTCCTGAATCCGAAGGTTGGCGTCAGATGGGGCATTTAAACCGAATGGAGAACTCTCTTCGGTCCTGATTGGTTGAAATATACTTTAGCACAAATTTCCTGGAAAAAGAGAGAATTTTCTTGGAAAACTGCGGTAGAACCGCCTTATGTGAACATTTTGGTACCTGGGATCCCTGTTACTGATTATGAGAAGAATGCGAATTTTGAAATTTTTTGAATACTTTAAACCAAGAACAAAAGGAAACCCTGTCAGTAACTGATGTAAATCAGGAGTTGGATTGGGAATCATTGGAAAACAGAAGGAAGTTTGAGAAAGTGCTGGGAGATTGCACAGCGTATGTTGGTAATGAGGCTAGGGATGGATCTTGGTAAAAGAATTAGGAGTAGTGAGTAGAAGATGACTATCACTACGAGCTGGCACTCGATTTCTTTCATAAGGGAATGGGTAAATTTTATAGGCGATGGTCTCAGTCATTCAATGACGAGTCAGCATGCTCCCTGCTTAACACTGCCTTAGAGTAGCTCGATTTTTATCGTACAGGATTGGTGTACTCTGCTGCGGAACGATCCCAGGGGTAAATTGAGTGTGATTGACCTTTGCTAAAAGATGGTGTTTAACTCCTGGAACATACAAAGTGCTCGTGCTGTGCTGTAAAATACAGTTAAAAGGAAGGTAAAAGGGGTGTTAGTATATGTCGCAGCGTATATCGCTCTTTTCTAATAGGGAATCGCTGACGAAAACTTTACACTTACGAAGGATGAAATGTTTAATGGCCTGTTTGTCTCCGGTAACGTTAGGTGGGAATAAAAGCGTGACCATCTCTTGACTGCGACGCTGAATATCAAACCACATATTTTAAGTCAGTCTTCTTTCCCATCAGATATTTGTGATCTGACTTCTAATAGAAAACTAGGTTAGAGAATAAATCTTAACAACATACCCTGTATGTTGCTAGAGTAATTATATTTTCAGAAAGAGCTTCAACAGAGACATAAATGACAGCGTATTAGTTCAGCGCGCTTGACTTTGTACATAGATTAACCCTATGAACTTTATTTGAAAAATGTCTCACAGAAGACACAAAGGTAGTATCTATAGGGAAAAATACCTGCTGAGATAACTGATAGCGTTACAAGTGGTGGAATATGCATGCTTTCCTAGATTAATGTATAGCGCTCGTATTCACGGTAATGTGTGAGGCAGAGTGTATTTGGCACCAATACAAAAGCTTTTCCATGCTATGGCATAATGAAATTATTGTGAAGTTACACTAGATTGCAAAAGAGTATAAGGATATGTGCATAACTAACAAAAAGAAACAAGAAATGTTTCCTTTTTTTGGGTAATATATCTTACAGAATAAAGCGCCTTATAGTTAAGAAATAAAACTGTGAAGTAACATTCTCCACAAAAACAGTATAAGGAAAAACTTAAGGTACACCATTAAAATAGCTAATGACCCCTTCTCCAATTCTGGGGTTTATAAAATTATATGAAATGATTGCCCACTGTACTATATAGGACACATAGGCAGGCAAATAAAAATTAGATTTAAAGAACACTTACTAAAAAAGTAAACCAATAATATACCTAATTCTACATTCACAGACACACAATACTTAAACACCCATGCCTGCGGCCGGACTCGAACCGGCGACCTTCAGCACGCGGAACTAGAACTCTATTCCCTGCGCTAGACCATTTTTTTTGTTTTTAGTAAAATCGGAATGGTTCACGATTAATCAAATGCAAGTATATTTCACGAAATCACGACACAATATCATTCTTTTAAACATCTTCTTGTAATGAAGAAAATATTTTACTGTGCTGAAATATTTGTACCTTGCTGGCGATAGTGTGTACAGAGCTTTCGCAATTTCCTTGTAGCTGGGCTGACCGAAATACCTTAATATTTCTGCATGCCGGGAATAACTCCATGGTTTCGAAACAGACAATGGCTGGCCAAATACTTGTCACATTAATTTACCGCTAATGCATTACGATAATAGCAGACAGACACCAGGCAGGAATACCTGAAATATTTCTCTTAAAAGCTTGGTAAATACCTATCGCGTTGAGAAATGAGGCATGCCACGCCATCTATCGGAAACTGGGATACTATGCACCGGTAGGTGCCAGCTGGCGACAGTTATGCAAGTTACCGCGCATGTCGCAACAAGTTCTCGGCGGCCGATCAAGTACGTACATGTCGACACCTGCGCAAATACGCCTTAGGGTAGTGTTTTCCCCCGCAAGACGAGGATAGCTCTGTCTCTCTCGTGGGGGAGTGGAATGTCTGCTAGCAAATAAATTACACGCTTGGGAGGTGCTGCATCTCGCGGCCGGTCAAGGAACTAAAGCGGCTACGCATGCGCAATTTGAGGTTTGTGCTGCCACCTGGCCACGCCCCCTGCACTCTGGCTGGCTGATTCAAAAGCGCGCCATGCAAAGAACTTAAAACTGTGACGTCACGCGGTAGAGTAGAGTCTCTTCGGCTTCTCCAAAGACCTTCATTTCCCATCTAAGACAAACTCCATCGTCTCACTCGAGCTTGCAACATACGGCTGGATGGGATTTGGCGCATATACGGAAGCAAACTTACTAAGAACTGGTAATCACTGTAATTTGTGTCTTTTGAACTTTGTGCAAAAATGAAATCTTTTGTTTCTCTATCTGCAAAAACTTCTGATCTAATTCATTTCTCTTGCTGGTTTTTTTTTTTTTTTTTTTAGGTTGAAAGATGTCGTCAGCATCCTCGGGTTCTTCCATAACAATGACGGGAATACTTGTCTGCGTATCCTTAGGTATCATACTGTCAGACAAAAATTCATTGTGGTTGAAATAGGGCCACTGTTTTGAGGCTTCTCTGCTTTTTCGGGATTTTTCTTCCAAATATTTTCTTAATTCTTTTCTAAATGTATCCCTCAATCCTTTCCATTTCTTCTTGATGTCAGCGACTGTAACAGAAGAAATAAGAATAAAAACTCCTTAATTCATATTTGTTTAGTTTTTTTAATCGAGAAAGAAAAAATGTAAATTCTAAAGAGGAGGGCCTAGATCGGCTAAATGTTTAGGCTCACATCCTCTGATCGGCGATACACTCTGTAAAATCCATTGTAAAATAAAGATATGGATTTTTTTTTTAATATATATAACAATTGAAATCTTAAGTAGATTGAGAGAAATACATTTCATACAGTTCATTTAAATAGGAACTGGAGTAGCCTGAGTATCAAATCGACGGAATTGCTAAAGAATTTCCACAAATAACAAAATATACATAAATTGAACGTAAATTATAATATCGGAAAATATTTACATCTGCTTACCTGCGATTCCAATACTTTGTACTATGCTTTTGATATACAGTATACAAATTTATTAATAATATCTCATTCTAGTCTATCTTTTGCTTATATTCCATTATTGGCTACGTTTCTAAAAGCAGCGGCTTCAGATTCACAGTTCGCCAGTTGTAACTTATCGCGAAATTCATACTCGCAAATACTGACTGCAATATAGTGCGCATATATTTGATGGAAGAAGACTAGGAGAACAAGATGCTACGTCTATCACAAATTGAAAAAGTTGTAAATATGAATAGAACCAAAAAATCGGAGACGCAATAAGCGCACCAAGTGAAACAAAAATGTACTATTGTCGGAGAGGAGAAGAAAATAATTACGAGGAACAATGAGAAACATATGTGGAATCTCTTTTTTACAAAAAATAAATCGAATTGTTGCAGCATTCGAAGGCAGAACAAGAAACAGTCCTATTGTTAAATCTCATCAGCATTGTTGTTATGATGTTTCTAGGATCACTACTGTTTCAAATGTTTTGACCATCAGCAAGATGCTGCATATATTCGATGTATACGTTTTATACCTTTTAACCTGCTTAGCAGCGTAGCAAATTAGTTTGAGGGGTGGTTGTAAAGAAACATCCATGAAAGAAGTCCGCTTTCATCTACATTTACACAACGATAATAAGACTCGTATTATCAAAAGCTGAAATTCCATTTTTATAAGTTAAATAAAAAATCTTGCATTTTAGTTTACTTATCGTCGTTTTCGTCGGCCAATACTAAGTTTAGTTATATTATATATATATATATATAAAACAAAGAAATGGAGTATTCTAGTCAAAAGATCTGCACCTTAAGAAATGACTTTTTAATTCATTTTAATCTTGTAATCTATTGTAAGCACCTTAGAATTTTGGCAAATTCTAGTTTTGCTTTCAACTTTAAGTAATTTCACTGTAATCTTGCTCATAGTAATAATTCGCCATAAAAAATCATTTTAAAGTGTAATTATCATATCGAGAAACGTTTAGTTTAGGAGATATTCCTGTTTGTTCAGGTTTTGAAACATGCGATCAGAATAATGAAATTCTAAGATTTGTAATATCTTTAAATCGGGTAAAGCGACAACTGATGTTTTATCACCAGCTGTAGTCAGCACTGTCCCCGATATTTTGGTAATAAAATTAAATAATTTGGTAAAGTTTAATTAGCGATTTTAATTAAGAGAAAAAAATAAGCTTTTTTATTGAAAGAGATATTAAATTAAAAATTACATCAGTAGATAGCCCTAATCAAGACGATTTCGTACATATATCGGTTTCCATAAAAAAGTTTTAGTATTTGCCTGGTAATCAAGTTTTTGAAAATTGATTATTGCTAATTGTCGAATGGAAGTTCGGGAAAATCCACAAAGTCCGCCAAGATTGGTCACGTGATGAATTTAGTGTTAAGACGATAGAAACCTTTTGGAATAGTAAATTAAATTAAAATAGATAGAACAGGATGATAGAAAGTCCCTGTAAAAATCTCAAATTAAACTATCATATACTTTTGAAGATATTAATTAAAGAAAGATTTGCCAAGGTCATAGGCGCGCGCAGGGCTATAATGGTTCGTGCGGTAAGCACACGTTGTCTCATTCTTACGCCGGGAAGTGATCGAGCAACTCCGCGCATGACTTGATCAGTGATGTGTAAAATAGGAACTTAGCAAAATGTAGCCTGTTCCAGTATGTCTTTCTTGTTCTGGGAGCATTTTGTGAGGGAGCCTGCGTCAGTGTTGTGTCGGGCGGGAGGAAATCGGTTGAAGGAGAAGCTACCGTGTCAGCCATGTTGCAACTTTGGTGTCGTGTTATATAGCAACTTTAACTTTTAACATGAACTTTTAAATTTTCATAAAGGGGTCTAGGTCAGTTAAAATTTCTCTCCACAACTTGCAACCTTTTGGAAAAGTGTGTTCGATTTGCCAGTTCAACTGTTAAATGCATATTTTGAACTTGTGATTTTCTTTTAAATAAACTTGGAATTTTCGGAAAGTGAACTTTTATCATTTCGTAGTAATCTTGCAAACCTTTTCTCTATTTGTGGTTTAACAAATATTGTGGCGACCTCAAGCATTTAAGTTGAGTTATACGGCTACATGGTCAAGTCAAAATCATTTTATAAATTTTCTGCAGAACTTTGAGTCAACATCAAGAGTTTAGTTGGGGCACTAAGGCTATACTACAGCCCCGGTATCAGCCTAGTGTCTTACACTATTAACTATTTAACTTTCTATTAAAATACACTTATACTTTTAAAAATAATTTTATCTGAAGAGAAAAATAATTATTTCAAAATGGGACACAAAAAAGGTAATTCGATGGTGCGGCTCAAACAAGCGTCTCAAAGCTAAACTAGATGAATTGAACCACGCCGCAAAGAATCGTTATAAATTGGCGGCAGTTTGTTTCGTAATATTATGCATGTTGACTAACTGTAATTTTATCAGAAATGATAACAAACATAAACTTAATATATAAATATTATATTTCTGTTACGTACCAAACGTTATTCGACACTAATTACAATCCGCGTAAATAACTGAATTTTTGTTTAAGAGAAAAGCAAAATGATTGATTGTAAATCTATATAATTATTCCATGAATGTTGTATTTTAATGGATGAAAGTTTTTAAATGAACTGAATAATATAATATTAAAAGCATTACAGTGTATGGAATATTGGTTAAAACAATACAATTAAGAATGTTATGCGACCTATCATGTTTTCAGTGAGATTTTGAATGCTTGAAAGCGTTTGATTTTCGTAAAGACGCTGCTGAATGCTTGTTTAAATTTTCTATTTGCACTTAAAACGTCCACTGACGATTTCAAGTAATTTTTGTGTGATTAGTATTGTTTCCGTAATTGTTGGCGCTCAATAAACGTCTGTCGGCGCCTTTATAGTTGCCAGAAAGATTCTATTTAAGCATCAATTACTACCTATCACATCAAATCAGTAGACAAACTGATGACATCAAGAAAAAAAGGAAGCCTACACTAAGTAAAAATAATAGATATGTAACATAGCATTTTGTTTAAATAAATGAATAAATAATAGAACTAATTACCTGGTAAATTCATTTCTGTTGCAATTTCTTCCCACATCTTCATTTGTACATTCCTCTGGTGGTACTGAGATAATTTTTGATCCCACAAAGGGGATCTTACTAAAACAAGAGCAGTGAGTTCCCGCGAACAAATCCAAACAATTTTGGATCTCGTCGCCCTCGCGTAAGTTGGCGCGACTCAAGCGCTCGCAGTGGATGGAGTCACATTGAATTACCTTTGTTTGGAATGGAGCGATCTCTTCGCGCGTATCCGCGTGTAATCGCGCGAATACGCGTCCACTGGACGGCCACTGTTAATTAACGTTCTGGCATCGCATTCCGGAGCACGCCGTTTCGAATCCCCGTCCAAGTATCTAGATTCGGGTTTTCCATGGTTTCCAAAAATCATTCCAGGCGAATGCGGGGATGCTTCCTTCAAGAGGCCATGGCCGAATTCCTTCCCGTTCCTTGTCCCCAATCCCATTCCACCTCTAATGACCTCGACGTCAACGAGGCGTTAAAAATAAAAAATATTTCAGAGTCAGCTGTTTTGACTCTTCCAAACAACTCAGGAAATCAGTAAAATTTTGACGATGTGAAAGAGGTACCAACACAGTTTCGACAATTTGTTGGATTTTCGCTTTCCCTCTCTCTCTCTCTCTCTTCATGGCTTTACGCCTCGTCGACGCCGAGGTCTTAGTCTCAGCATGCTACCTGTTCGGAACAAGGTTTGTAGACTAATTTGCTGAAATAGCAATGACCTTTCACCTTAAATTAGATTAAATTCAGTGTACACAAACACTCCGTTTAATTTTCTTGTAACTACATTGACTGCTTCCTGGTACTTTTGTTCCATTCTTTTTTTAATTTTCTTCATTTCACCCATCAATTCTTTTAAGCTGAATTTTAAAATTGTCTACAGCTCATACTGTTAATGGTGTTCACAGCATCGGGAGTAGCATCTGGAGGTATGCCTGCGGAGCACAATGCTTTCTCCAGGTTTTTAGAGGGATGCAAACACTGGTGCCTGCTGGTCCACTTTGATGAAGATCCTGATGAGGACACAGTCTGGCTCTGCGACTTCCCTGATGGCTTTGGAAAAACCAGCATCACAGGTCAATACACAATACTGTGTATTTCCGTGTTACTCATTAAATGCAACAATTCAAATGACCAAGCAATATTTGTAGATTTGATGCTCTTATATATATATATATATATATATATATATATATATATATATGTGTGTGTGTGTGTGTGTGTGTGTGTGTGTGTGTGTGTGTGTGTGTGTGTGTTTGTTCGATCGCATGCGCCCTTTCCTTGGAGGCAATTTCCATACATACCTACATTTCATTTTAACTTAAAATTCTTTCAGTGTCTGAGGTAACCAGTATAGGATATCGCTTGTAATATTGCCCTTGTTGGTTTGGTTAGTTATTAGGTTTTTAATTACTAATTGCCACACGTTTATCCAGGATGGAATCGACTTGAGGAAAGCGCATGGACGGAGTTATAATCAGCAATCGTTTACACGATTCTTATGGAGTCTTCCTCTACATTTCTTACCTTCGCCTGTTTCCTCCACTAACAAATTAACTAATCCCGCAAGTATCAAAATATGACCCAGCATACCGTCGTTTATTTCGGTAAGTTTCTTCCACAAACTTCTTTCCTCATCCATCATCTCTAAATTCGTAAAATCTCATTTCGTACTTTATCTGTCCACTTAATTTTCAGCATCCTTATATAGCACCAAATAATTCAATTACCCTTCTTTTCGGTATTCCTAAAGTCTGTGTTTTGCAACCAAAAAGCGCTAAGTTTTAAAAAAGTTCATTCCGAGTCCTAGATCAATGTTTTAAACAAAAAGATTGTTGTAATTTTACTTTCTAGGTAACAGAATTCACTTACATCTTCTAATAGATCCGATCCTGTTTTCATATTTAATCTACCATTGTTACTGTCACCTATTACATTTCATCACTTTTGTATTGCTTTGTTTTATATTTAGTGCAAAATATTCCTTCAATATTTTGATCATTATATTCATTAACTTCTCAGTATCTTCAGTCCGTTTCGCTAGCAGGACAAAGTCATCAGCAAATTGTAGCATACTGATTGTTTATCCCTGAACACTTATGCCACATTCAAATTTTTCTTTTACTTCCTTTATTGCTTCCTCTACATACGCGTGTAAGTTGAACATGAATGGGGATACAGTAGACTACAACCTTGTCATATTCCTTTTTTTTTGTATTTTTGTTCAGCGCTATCTTCGCCAATATTGATCCGATTTAAATGAAATTTTTTAATGGACAGGTCCCATTCGAATTTCATTGAGAAACCACCGCTTCTACCCCTTTACACCCCTTAATTTCTTAACTTTTATACAAACCCACATTTTTTATCCGATTTCGACGGTACTTTGGACATGTGTAGTCAAACATAAAGAGAAAAATATTGTCAACTTTTCGTTTGTGAAAACTGAAACAATCTCACCCTATCCACCCCCTTAATATTTGCCACTGTTCTTCGTACAATGTTACAGTCGACACCGTTTAACTGATCTCCATTAAAGTTGGCATATACATGTAATTTTTCATGGAGAAGGTTTCTGAAAAAAAAAATCCAAACCCACCCCGTTGCCCCATTAAACCGCTCAAGTTTATACAAACCTACAGTTTTTATACGGTTTAGATAGAACTTAGCACACTTTTACTATAAAACAAAGAGAAAAATAATGTCAACTTCTGGTATGCAAAAACTGAACTCCTCTCCCAGTTTCCACCAACTTCATTTTTGTCAATTATCTTTTTAAAAAGCTACAGTTGATACTATTTGACTTATCTTTATGAAAGTTGGCAGATGTATGTATTGTTTTATGGAGAAGATTTACATTTTTATGGAGAATATTTTTGATCGAAATATCCAATAACTACCCTAGCTCCCCTTTCTACATCCCTTAATTTTTTTACAAACCCACAAACAGAAAAACACTCTCTACATTTGGTCTAGAGAAGCCAAACCACTCTCCCCCTTTCCACGCCCTTAATCTACACAAAGCTACAGTTTCTACACATATACTTAAAACATAAAGAACTATTGCGTTTAAATTAGGATGTAGAAGCCGAACCCCTCTTCCCTTCTACCCCCACTCCTCCTAATTTCCAATGTTCTTTATACATACCAACAGTTTTTATCAGATTTCGATGGAACACTGCACATGTATACTTAAAAACAAAGAGAAATCTAATGTCTACATTCTGTTTACAAAACCAAACCACTCACTCCCTTACCCCATTTAATTTTTGCAAATGTTCTTTACACAAAAGCTACAGTTTTTATCTGGTTGCGATGGAACTTTGCACATGTATACTTAAAAACAAAGAGAAAAATACTGTCCACACTAGCATTACAAAAACCAAACTACTATTCACCTCTACACCCCTTAATTGTTCTTTATATGTACCGTCGGGGACAGAATTCGCGAGACCCCTCGCCTTTCGATTATGCTTCGTTCTAGACACAAATACCGCATGGGACAGCTTAACTGGTAGGTTGTACACTAAATTCATGATAAAATAGACCTCTCGTGCCCAGCACTTTACACAAAACTAAAAAAATGAGCCCACGCAGCAAGAAACTCAAAGACGCTCAGAGGCAAAGTTCGGAGTTCTACAGTAAAAATAATCACGAATATCACCATTTTAGACATAATAATTATTGAAATTACCAAATCAATTGATTATGGAGAGATGATAACACTTTTTTAGTAATTTTGATAACCGTTTTGTATTTTTTTTCTCGAATAAACAGTTAACAATTCGCTAGCAAACGCAATAATTTGGCGAATATCGAAAAGAATCGCTAAATTACGCACGGAAAACCAATACGAGAGTTTGAATGGACTTAGTTACACCTTCTAGCGCTGCAGCTTTATAGAACTGTGAGTGACAAATACACACAAACGGTAAGGGTAACTAGAAAGAGCATTTACGAAAGAACTCTATTGGTAAACTAATTCACAAAATATAAATAAACTATTTCCAGAAAATTAAATGGTGCGGAATATTAACACCTTTATTTTGTTTTCTAAATACCATACTTAGAAGGTAAGCTAAACTTGAACGCAGTAGCAACAGTTTTAGTAGTAATAATAATAATGAAGACCAATAAATAAATAAATAAAACCGTCTGCAATGTGAATTAGCGGTTCCATATTTTAAATCTGGAAGATGGAAGTAAAAAAACTTTCATTAACTAACACTGATACTTCTATACAATTTTCTGTCAACTTTGTTTCCTGCCTTCCAAGCCCGATGGGTTATAGGTAACACTGTTGCCTGGCGTTCGGAAAGACGCGACTTCAAACCCCGTCGGGGAGCCTCCATGATTTTCGTAAATCTCTCCAGCTGAACTCCAGAGAAGTTCCTTCAAAACGCGGTGTCTGAAATTCTTTCCCGATCCTAGTTTCCAATACTATCAGGATTCATATCACATTGTCGTCGAAGATATAAATAAGACAAAAAAAAAAAAGAACGTGGTGGATATGTGGTATCCGGCATTCGGGAGGTCGTGGGTTCAAATCCCCATGTAGCCATCCAGGTAAGCGTTTTAGATGGTTTCCACAAATCACTGCAGGCGAATGCCAGGTTTGTTCCTTCAAAAGGCCATGGACGAATTCCTCACCATTACTTGTTCCCAGTCTTTTCAATGACCTCAATTAGATGTAAAGCTAGAAGCAAAAAACAATTTCCCAAATAAAAATAATTACATCTCTGTGGTGTGTTTTGGACGTTTTCCTTGTTGGATCTTATTCAACGGTCGAACATGGTAGAGTGCTATTTCTACAAGTGGAGAGTCTCTAGTTCAGGTGTTGTTTTAGGGCTGGTCGACTTCGAAATAATTATAGCGGAAAAAGGACTGGGGGCATATTTTGGGATGGAATTCAGCCATGGCCATACCAGAGAATAATCCAAGCAGTCACGGAGTGATTTCGATTAATAATGCAATGTCGAAATACGGATGGATGCACGACGATTTCAACCCCTGTCCTTCCGAGTGGGATGGCTTGAGCGTTACCGGAACTCTCGGTCACTGGTGCGATTCCGGCCGGAGGCATGGGTGTTAAAGTAAGTGTCGTCTTTCAATTGTATGAGCAAAAAGCATTTGGAAATACGTCAATACACAGGATAAATACACAAAACGGCTTAGTTGGATGAATGGCTATCGAGAGGAATGCCATTAAAAATTTAAAGACAACTTTATTGAACCAAAAGGCAACTGGCCGCCTTCAAAATTATCTCACTGCTCCACCTCATCTCACAAAAAATATTCTTTGTTTGGTGCCAAATAGTAACATGGCTAACTTCTAAAAACGTATTAGAATAAAAAATTTGGAAAGTAGGCATACTGTAGTGAAGTTCTTTAATGCACAAGGGAGGGGTATTTAATTTCAGTTGAGTGTATAGGATAATCTCTTTAACATTATGCATGGTAACCTTCCAGAAAACCTTCCTGCTGGATCAGTTCAGACGCAAGGTGGAAGTAACAGATTTGACAAACGCTTCGAGGAAGAGTTTATTTACCAGTGGCTCTGAGGAATTGAAGAACAGTTGTTCAGTAGAATTAGCTCTAATAATATTTGTGAATATGACCATCCGTATTCGAAATATGCCCATTATCGAATTACTAGCACCTACAAATATAGTGACAATCATTCTCCGAATTTAACAGAAACAACTTCATATAACATATTATTAAAGTACTTGATCATAGTTAGAAGGCCGATGAAAATATTGAATAAATAACATTGAACTAATATGTATTAGTCATTAAAAATTTCTGGAAATTATTTGACTTCAGCATACCCTCATTGCATCTTATAATGTTCTACTTGCACTATTTGATTACAAAATGAATTAATCAATATTCCGTAATAATGGAGCTATTTAAAAAAAATGGAAGTGCACGTTATTGAAAATTGACTTGCCTCCATCTGCTGATCTAAATATTTTATGACCTTCGGTGCCTTTGACCATTTGACCTGCTGAATATTGTGTCAGCCTTTGTTGAGGTAATGTGGCACTCTATTGTGATGTCAACACACGACGAACACTGCACTCATTCAAAAGCAACCATATGCGCTGAGAAGGAACTGGAATCGGTAACCTTTATTATTATTATTATTACTCACGATTCACTAAAAGTGTGTGGCGGAGGGTGTATTGCACCTATCCGAAAGGGTAATGGTTTGGAAGGGATATACGGGATAAGGCAGGAGGCCTTTACAATGCAATGACAGTGTTCTTGCCCCTACACTGCTAGCGTGAGCTTAAGTATCTTGGTCAGGACTCTAGCGATGGAATTTGTGAATGTGTCTGCGGTCGTGGTTTGCTAACACGGAAAACAATTCCGTAGGCCCACAGAACAAGGAAATTTTCAGACATTTCAGGCATGCGATTTTCCTCATCCTCGTTCGACTAACTTGCTCATATTGCTACCTGAGGCTGTTGTCTCACACGTTAACAGACGAAAGAATTATACAAGAGTAGAACCGTATGTCCTCGGGGAACCAGGGCTTTCTGAACTTTTTTTAATTTGTTTCCTGCTTGACTTCTCGACTTCGAGATCATGGGAGACGGGAATATGGGCTTTTCGATGGAACTATCCCGACGTTCGCTTGCAGTGATTTGGAAAAACTGTGGAAAATCCAAATCTAAATGGCCAAAAGGGGATTTGAACCCGCATCCTGTCGAATGAGAGGCCAGAATATTATCGCTCGCTAACTACGCTCAGTTGTTTTAATTGACCGTAACATGTAAATATATAGGAACAATAATTAAAGACTGACTCGGCCATGAATCTTTTTTAATATAGCTATTTTTTCAGCCTAGTAGTAGACGCACATATATTTGATCAACTAAAGATGTCAGATCTTAATCACATCGTTTCTCATGAAACCGGAACAAACCATAATACACCCACTTTTATAACCACATATGTAACCTTTCAATTAGTTTTTCGAAGATAAAATGATTTTCCTTTTACAAATCCGCACCATTTAATTTTCTGGAAATAGTTTATTTATATTTCGTGACTTAGTTTACCAATAGAGTTCTTTCGTAAATGCTCTTTCTACTTACCCTTAACTTTTGGGTGTATTTGTCACACACAGTTCTATAACGCTGCAGCGCTAGAAAGAGTAACTAAGTCCATTTAAACTCTCTTATTGATTTTCCGTGTGTAATTTAGCGATTCTTTTCGATATTCGGCAAATAACTGCGTTTTCGAGCGAATTGTTAACTGTTTAGTCCAGGGAAAAAAAAATACTCAACGGTTATCAAAATTTCGAAAAAAGTGTTCTCATCTTTCTATAATCAATTGATTTGGTTATTTCAATAATTATTATGACTAAAATGGTGATATTCGTGATTATTTTTACTGTAGAACTCCGAACTTTGCCTCTGGGCGTCTTTGAGTTTCTTGCTGCGCGGGCTCATTATTTTGTCTTGGGTAAAGTGCTGGGTATGAGAGGTCTATTTTATCATGAATATAGTATACCACCTACCAGTTATGCTGTCCCATGCGGTATTTGTGTCTTGAACGAAGAATAATCGAAAGGCGAGGGGTCTCGCGAATTCTGTCCCCAACTGTACCTACAGTTTTTATCTGATATCAATAGAAATTTACATATGTATACTTTAAATCGATCGGAAAGGACTGTTTACATTTGGTATACAAAAGCCCAATCCCTCTTTCCCTTTACACTCTTCCCCTTTAATTTCCATTGTTCTTTACAAATATCCACAATTTTAATTCCTGTCAAAATCAATTAAGCTATTTTTAAGTCGTGGCAGAATAGTCATAAAACAATTGTGTCCTAATGTCTCAATGCGTACTTCAGATTTAAAATTGTAGCCCAAGCTTTCATGTTGTGAAAACCAATTAATCATCTATATTTTCTGTGTGATGTCAGAACAAAAAAATATAGTCCAGAGACAGATTTGTGTTTGTGGTATGTATTAATGCCTAGATGTTACATATTTCGATTACTGAGCAGCAGCTTTAAGAGATGTGATGATTAGGTCGAAATACAGCCTGGACCAAAATGTAAACTGACATTCCTTAACACAGCATCCAATTCACCCTGTTCTGGAAGTTGTTGGTCCATACAAAGAGAGATTTTTAAAGCATTCGCTTTAACCACTGAACTACCAGAAAGTTCGCAAAATGAGTACTCTTGCGGCATATTTAAAATACAAAACAAACTATAATGCCACTAAAAATTTAAAAATAAAATAATTGTTTAAAAAAACATAACATCCGCCTTCTAGAAAACACACTAAATTTTTTAAATAACTTTATACCGTGCTTAGCAGAAAGTAAATACAAATTGGCTATATTTAGCATTACTGTTATTGAAAGTTTTACATTAATTAGATATTTTTGGAGTCTGTACCAGCCAAAGCAATAAAATCAAAAAGATAAAAAACAATGATGAATAGCAACAATACATAAAAAACCATGTTACTACTTACCTCCAATTAATGCTACAAACATGTTTCAACGAAACTAAAACATACAGATGATACGCCGATATTATACTAACTGTAAAATGTTTACTGCATCATGCAGCCTATCAACTGACACTGTAGCGCCAGAGATATACCTGGACTACCAACGAGGCAGAGCCACATATTAAAATAATGTTAATTTGTTTCCCTAAGCTCTCTCCCGCAATAGCACTATCTGCCTCTGGACATTCTGTAAAATATTTGTAATTTTTGTTCGTACTTACTGTTTCACCGCGAACACCAAATAAACTTCAGTAATTTGATCTTTGCGATGTGACAGCTGACACAGACTCCAAAAATAACTAATTAATGTAAATATTTCAGTAACAGTAATGTAAAATAATGTCCATTTAGATTTACTTTGTTCTAAGCAAGGTATAAAGTTATATTAAAAATTTTAGTGTGCTTTTTTTGAAGGCGGTTTTATGTTTTAAAAACAATTATTTTTTAATTGATACATGTCTCTCATGAGTCTCTACTTTTATTTTAGCCAACTGATTCTTAAATGAATTATAAGGTATTTCCCTACTTATATATTTTAAACCTGTTTTCTTTAAAATATTTGACATTTTGTCTCACCTGATACGTACTATCAAAAGCTTTTTCTAAACCAACAAATGCCTGAAAATTATCTCTGTATTTCTTGATACGCCCTTCAAGTGTTTCTTATCCTCCGATGAAAAAAATATAAAGTTTCTCGCACAACCTCACTCTCTGTTTTCTTGTAGGTTTTAACTTAATACATATAAATGTACTGTATGAGAAGTGTCTCCTATCATTAGTGATGACTTGTACAGAGTTATATGATAATAACTAGATCCAAAGTCCGTCAAAAATGATGGGTTTAACGGAGTTTTACGGTAATTTATTTCTCTGCAACTGCTTAACTAAATAGAATTGTTATTTAAAAAAAGCTCATTGTAATTTCTCGTCCCTTGTGCTGTAGCAAAAAGCTTCAGTTGTCAACTTGATCCAGGATGCATTTCAGCCTAACCCCATCTCCGCTAATATTGCCGCTAGAAAAGCAAAGCTTAAATCACACGCGAATTAATACTTTCCCTGTATCGCGTGTCAATGCCATCTTGAATCGCGATATAAACTTGACCCAAAATCTTCACGGGTTCTTACACCTATCTTTCTTATTACATGTGATGGACATCGATGTTTTAATGGCTGACACAGATTACATGTGGTTGAAATAATGACCCCAGTGGAAACGAAGGATGCTATGCCACGTAATATTAGTTTTAATTGTGGTTTAAGCCGCATAGATCCCCATCAATTTGGAACTTCTTTCATTCAAAGTAAGTTATAATTTCAGTAAAAAAGCATTTGATAATTAATTTGTTAATTTATACCAAATACATACTTTACTTTCAGTGTACTGAGAATTCATGTCTTAGCAATTGCTTAACTAAATAGAATTGTTATAAAATAAAATTCAATGTAATTCCTCGTGCCTTGCCGCTGTAACAAAAAATTTCAGTTTCCATCGGGGTCCAGGTTGCATTTCAACCTAACCACATACTACGTTAAACTTGCCGCTAAAAGAACAATACTTCAATTTCAAAAATATTAATACATGTACTGTGTCGCATTTTAGTGGCAATAATGCATCGCTATATAAATTTGGGCTCTTGCGTAATCACTGTGTCTCATAAGGAATTGTCCTTTTGGTCTGAAAATTGTTATACACGTTCGATAAATTATATTGTTTAATGTGTGTTGCTCTTAGAGCTCTAAAATATATACAGACCTCACAAACTTTACTCAGAAAGTTCAGTAGCGACTGGGAGAAGCTATATAGCGAAGTAAATGATTTTGCACACGTTCTTTGAACAATATTATTCGGGAATATGTTACTATCACAGCCATCAAAAATATAAATATGGAACAAATTACAGACAAAAAACCTGCAAAACCTTTGAATCGTTAGCGAACGAAGGAATTTAGTTTTTATAGTTGGAATGCATTCTGTATCAAAATGACTTTTGGTTCTTGTTAAAGCATAATTCCCTAGACATTTGGATTTGTTAAACATTTTAATTATCGTGATTTCCGATCAGAATCATTAGCAGCGCCTATGGATAGGTTGGAATTTACCCTGGACCAGAATGGACATAGATGCTTCCTTTTGCAGCTTAATGGACTTTGTTTTATTGTAATTATAAAGTTGGTTTGATATTCATCGTTTTTGGTCATTGGTGCATTTTGTTGCAAGTAATGTTAGTACCGCTGGAGGTCGCATACGATAACAAATGGCGTACTCTATTAATATCACCCAATGCACGTGTGCAACAGTTTTCGTACCTAAATGTCAATTCCTTGAGGAGTCCCAGTGATTGCGCAAAAACCTAAATTTGATAAAAAAATGTTCAATAGTTTTTACACCTTTCTTTTTTGTTATCCGTAGTTCAGACCGACATTACAATGTTTGAATAGCTGACATAGTTACAAGTTTCGGAAATAATAGCCTCAGTAATATTACTCAGTGAAAGCAAATGAGATTAAAATAAATATTATAAACTTACATTATTCAAAGTAATGTTTGTTTTAATTGTTAGCGATCAGTGTGCAACTATTTTCGTTCAAACGATTTAATAATTTCAATAATAGGGCACAGACTAATTATTTTTTTTTAAAAACTAAATTATTCATGCCCTCTGCTATAGCGTCAAATGACAGTTGTATTTCTGACCCATGCTAAGTAACAATCTAATAAATCTAATAAAAGCTTTGATGAAATGTAGTCTTTACCGGTTTTCCGCCGTATGTTGTTGAAATGCGACAACGAACTTTCGGCGGCTGACTGAAGATGGCGGCAGAGTCAGCCGCCGAAAGCTCGTTGTCGTATTTTAACAACATAAGGCGGAAAACCCGTGAAGAGTACATTTCATCGATACGCCGTGAAAGCCTTCGATATCACATCAAAAGCTTTGATGTTCGAAAATTAATACTTATATCTTACATATCTATGGACAAAGAATTTAATGAATACTTCTATTAATCAAAATAATAATACCTAAAAATAAACATCTAACGATTCATATGAAGATTTAAACGCAATAAATACTTTTTTACAGTGTTTTGTCAATTAATTTATTCGCGGATGCTTAGAAATGTTATTAAATAACGTGCATAACCAAGAAAAAATGGCGTAAAGTGCGACGTCATAGGGTGACGTCATGACGTGACAGGTAACGTCATACATGACAGATTTGCTTATTGTAATCTTAGGTAAGAAAAGGAAGAAAAGGTATGACGGGTAGGCCTATTTTGAAACTTTCTTAGTAGCGTCTTGTGTAGGATAACAGCCTGAATAAGGCGAATCTTGATATGTTTTAATTTCTCTGTTGTCAGCATTGTCCATATCTTATGCACAGAAGTGCAAATATCGTTAGTCAAAAGCTTATGAAGGCAGCACTTAGCTACTAACACCTCTTTTATTAATCAAGTGCGCTATGATGTATTGCGAGTAGGTGCGTTCTAGTTTGGTCATGCTTTCGGTGAAGAATGTAGTAATTATGAACGATTTTTACAATTATTTTGAGACAGCAATTAGTCGAAGATGACAGACGATTTCCAAAATTGCAGATGTTACAGCAAACGGTCGTGGCGTGCACAAATACCGTAAATTTCCCGAAATGTTTACCATACATGTATTTTTTTTTGAAAAAATGATAGTTAATGTTAAATTATTACGTTAAATTATATTAAAAACATATTGAAGTAAAAATGTTTCACCAGAGAAAACACATATACAACAACCTAGCAACTAGTTACTAGCTTTCCGGAAAGCAAAGAACAGGAGTTACTGAAAACATGGAATATGCAAATAAATTCTCTGGCATACTAGTTCTTTATTTATTTAGATTTAAGTCACAAGCAGACCGATTGGAACCTAAGAACATTGTGCAACCCTTTCTTCCTCTCTCATTTCAGGCTTGCCCATCACATACGAGGCTCGGGAAGTGTCCCTACGCAAGCATCGCCAGGGCAGGATAATGGACAGAAGGTTCTATCTTGGCCGAGTGTGTTTGACGGAAACACGACTGAAGGAACTGTGCGGGCAGAACGTTTACAACGATAAACCGTACGACTTGATCAAGAGGAACTGCCATCACTGCGTCGAGAACCTGTGTGACAAATTAGGCCTGTCTCTAGACTGAGTATACGACAGAGACGTGGCACCCGTCGAGGCTGACGGTTGGGCCGCCGTTCATGGTTATGTTGCTTTTCAAGGAGTCAAACTTCTCTTTCAGCCATCAACAGCCTAATTTGCAAACGTTGCATGTTAAAGTATCCAATACATCTCACAATAAAAGATCTTCCTTTTGGTACAATTTTTATCCAATCTTTAGATAAAAAATAACACAAATATTTCGAAACGGTATGTTGCAAGTATATCTGCCATACCCATTGGCAAGGATTGGATTATTCAGGCAAGCACGTTGACGATAATGTCCTAAGCCTCCGTTCTGTCGACATATCTGACGAACAAAAGGTCAGTGTCTTCACCTTCGGGAGCGTCCGTTAATCATCTGAGGCGAAATAGGGGGGAGTGACTCTGTCAGCTTATCGACAAGAGCGGACAGGGGAAGACTTCTACTGGAGCCGTGGATAAGGGTCGAGAGTAGAACTCAGCCTTGGTTCTGATATGAATATTCGTCGTAGGTCCCTACTGCAACACCTAACAGGATTTATTGCTCAGTACCTTCAGACATTAATATAAGAAAGGGGGTTAAATTACTGTAAACGGCAGTTGCATATTTACACATTTATTTACATGAACAATGAGTGATGGCATACTTGAATATCTACAATTTTTAATTGGCTTTATAACCATTCATTACCAGCAAGTTTAGAAGCAACATCGGTTAGCAAACCGCTAGCTTAAGGCTTGGCCGCCCTGCCTCGGATGTCGTAACGATCTTAAGTTCCATCCTGTAATAACTGACTGACTTTCATCTAGAACCTTCTACGCTCATATCAACATTCGGAAGGAAGAGTGTGGACTCTACTTCTCGGTATCATCGTCAAATTTACTATCATCAGCTTTATTTCATTAAACCATTCATCCACACTTTGTGGTAATCGTTTCAGTACATAGTATTCCTATAGTAAAAGGTTCATGACCTACACCTGGTGTCAAAACAATACTGATTAATTTAATAAGTTAGCCTGCAAGAAGTCAAGACGGTATCCGGAAGATGAGCAGAAGAGGATATAAACGCTAAGGTCAGTCACATGTATAGCCACATTCCCAGTTAATGGTCAAAGCGTGCAACGCAGTCACCTAACCACAGCTCAGCACGTTACACAGGTTCAGATCATAGAAAATTACTGAAAAGCTTAAACTGATCAAGAAAAATCTAATTACAGAAAGCTTATGTCTGGTCCATCTGCTGATAAATACTGACTATAAATGAAGTTGTAAAGCTATGCTTAAGATAGCTGCATAAACCTAAGGTTATATACGGATGTGACTAGTGTTGCAAACTGAAAAAAAACATTTTGTTTTTTTTTCAGCTTTGTGAAAAAAAACATAAAAAAAAAACTTAGCACCCGTGTTTTTTTTCTAAATTTTGTTTTTTTTCAGAAAACTATATATTTGATAATTATAGTTTTATTTAAGGAACTTACATTATACAAGTGTGTTTTAAGTCTTACTGAATCATATAATGTTTTACATAATGATTCATAAGTGTATCTATATAGGTAACATAATTTTATTCATCCTCTATGTCAGTACCACATTCACTAGTATCAGCACTACCAACACTAGTTCGGTCGGTGACGGAATTTTCTGTCTCTTCTTCTGTCTCCTCTAGATCCATAACTTCAGAAATAGTTAAATTTTCTTTTACTGGTTGTTCTTGTATTGTACGCAAAAGATTTTGAGATTGCAATTTTAAATTGTGAGCAAAGTACACACTGTGCATAAAGACTGCGCCGATAGTTCTGTATTACGGTCTTTTAAGTTTGAATTAAAATAGGAGCTTTACTTCTTTTCAATCGTTTGTTTACACCAACGGTTGCAAGGAAACGATTCATAATTAGAGACCGTTCACAAACTACGTGACTCGGTCCAGAGGGAGGAGGGGTTAGCTGGAAGGCTACGCTGGGCTACGTGGGGAAACGGGGGGGGGGGGGGGGGGGGGGGGGTTCCGAGCCAGGCTACGTAACTTTCCTTCCGTAACATTTTTCACAGTTAAAATGAGGAACTGAACTCACAACAGCATGTGAGTATTTATTTCCCTCAGTTAATTACATCCGTATGTAATTTACAATAGTCTGACAAGAGAAAACAGTACAAAATGTCTTCTGGAATTAAAACGGAAGAAAGCTACGTGCTTCGTAGGTGGGGGGGGGGGGGGGGGGGGTAGGCAAAAGTCACGTAGGGCTACGTGGGGGTTCACAGGAGGCCAAAATGGAGCTATGTGGTTTATGCACGCTCTCTTACTGACAATTTAATGAGTCAGTACCACTATACTCTGAGAGTTAACAAGTATACGAATATAAGGAAAGCCCAATAAGGCAATAAACTGTGGATAAATTTTAAATTCCTAATTTTTTTAAAAGATCTGTAGGTAATTTTGTAGGGCTGGCAGCACTATTTCAAATAGCAAGTATCAATCCAAACAATGGGGAATGGGGATTCCTTCTCGCACAACCTAGTATCTTTGGGAAATCCCCGTTCATAAAGAAAATTTCAGTCAATTTTGCCAATATTTTAGTAATTTTTTTTCCCTACTGAACCAGAAAAATACAGTAGATTTTAAACTAAGATAAGTACTTAGAATAAACTCTAAAACAGTCATTTTAAACGATAACTGCCTAACAAATTTGAGATTTAGTAGTTGTGAAAAAAAAACGTGTTCCAGAAAAAAACATGTTTTTTTTCAAAGTTTTTTCATGTTTTTTTTCAAGCCAGAAAAAAACCGTTTTTTTACAACACTAGATGTGACTGAACTAGTTCCGGCAATAGTGACTATATATGGCTGATTAGACTAAGAAAACAGGTATTGTAAGGTCCCCTCTTCCTGTATTTAGGTTTAGGTATATGTAATCTGCCCGTCTTCAAGCCGTAATCTAAGCTGTAGAAGCCGGCAGATTATTTCCATTCACAATTCAGAAACAAATAAATAATAAATATCTAGACAACGAATTCTTTGAAGTAACACTCGAAAACACTTTTATTTATATTCACAAGGGTCAAAACACACTTCTTACATTCCTTTTATTCAATGACTTGCCAGATATATTTTATTCTCATCCATACCCTCGCCATATTTTCTTTGTCTTCTCCTCCAAAGATATACATTATCATAGATAATCATTGTCCATAGATATGCTGTCACTTTAATTATGCGTTTATCTTTATCATTTTTTCATAACAATTTAACACATTTTTATGCACAATACAAGCAAGACTAATATTTAATTAACTTTCAACAAAAATTATTCACAAAAATTATTCACAAAAATTAAAGTGTAAGGGACTTTGTCACCTTACATATCCCCCCGCTACTTGTCATCAAAATTTTCCCCAACAAAATTTGTTGATCTCTTTCTCTTAGTTCACAATATTTACATTCACTCTCTGCAACTTTCATCCTCTCATTCACCCGATGTACAGTTTCAAATCTTTCAGGTTCCTTAAACCTAACACTTTTTCCAGATTTAGGGTACTGGAGATAGTATGCATGTTGATGAGGTCTCCCCACAATTTTATACAGTCCTTCATATACATCAAAAAATTTCTTAATTTCCGCATTTATACTACTAGATCGCTCATGAGTCCTCACCAACACTATCTCCCCTACTTCGAACTCCAGCTTCCTAGAACGTCGGTCCTTCATCTTCACTTTTCCTCTTGTTGCGTCCTCTTCTTCATTGTATATCGATCCTCTATCCTTCATCTTTACTTTTCCTCTTGTTGCTTCCTCTTCTTCCACCTTTCGGTAACTTAGCTCTTTGTTCTTCCTCATCAATTTGATTGCTTCACTTTCCTTGCCTCTTCCTGGTCCTTCTTCCTTATTAGAAAGCATTTCAGTTCTCTTTCTTCATCCTTGTCACTATCGACTAAAGAACTCTTTTTTAAATCTTCGTTAAAGTTTTCTCCCTCTTCCATACTATATTCTTCATCGAATTCTTCTTCGTCTCCATACTCTTCATCGTCTATCGTATCGTCTGTTTCCTCAGCTTCCTCTCCTCTTCGCTCTTCGTAATTTTCATCCTCATTTCCCAAGATATTGATTCCATATCCTTCATCCCCTATCAACTCGTCAATACTCTTCTGGTCCTTGTTCGTCCAATAATCCATTTCTGCTAAACCCATCACCTCACTTCCTTCCATTGCCTCATTTTCAACCTTGTCGAATCGTTCACTTTCCACAATTTGTTCTAAACACCTCCACCATTTTAACGGACCTTTGTCTTCCACCGTTACTTCTTGCTCTTTTTCCCACTTCTAACCGTTTTTCGAGGTCTTCCTCATCTTCTTCTTCTACCGTTTCCACTCCTAATTTTTCCTTACTAGCTCTTCTTGCTTGGTTTACCCAATTTCATCTACTTCATCAATCATCAGTGTTTTATCTATTAATGGCTTCCTTTCTTCATTATTTCTGATTTGATTGTCGCTCTCTACTGACGTCTTTCTGATTGCTCTCCTCTCTCTCTATTCTTTGGAAATGTTTTGCAACATCTTCTAGAACGGTCTTCCTATGTTTTACTGCTTTCTTCTTTGTTTACTCTCATGAACATACATCTATATTCTTTAAATTTTCTTGGTCCTCTTCTTTCATCGGCCTGGGAACGGACCTCTTCACAAGCCCTTCCTAATTTCCCTGGTTGCATTTTTCGTCACTCTGCTTTCCGCTTTCTACTCGCTCCATCCCTCTACTTCCATTGTTGAAAGCTTTCCATTCTCTAGCTTTTCGATCGCTCCATTGTTTATATTGTGTAGGTTTCCTTTCCATTCTTGTGCCGGTCTCGCATCACTATCATCTCTCTTTCCATCCTTTTCCCGATATACTTGTCCCGATTGCTCTTTTCCACCATACGAACTTCCGGTAAAATTTTGATCTCTTACACTCCTATCGTCCCATTTGTCTATCTTGTCCACTCCTTCTAAAAATTCTTGGAGATTATTCCATCGCGCAAGCAACATCCTTTCCTGCACCCAACGCGGCATTTTTCTCTCCAAAATTTTCTATTTTCTCGTCTTCTTCTATTGGGTTTGACAAGTATTTCAGTCCTTTCATCAATTTTTCGCAATATTCGCGAAGGCTACCAAATTGCCGTTTGTATGGACAACTGTTCCTAAATTCTTGTTTCATACGTCTCTGCCTCTCCTCCGACCAGTACCTCTTCAAAAAACTTCGCAGAAATTCTTCGTAGCTAATACTGCTCTCGGCTACTCCACACGACCATTCCAATGCTTCGTCTTTCATCATCATCTTTACATATCTAATTTTTTCCTTATCACTCCAGTGTTTCGGTAGTGCGTTTCTGTAAATCTCTACAAAAATGTGCGGATGAATCTCGCCCCCTGGAACAAAACTTACTTCAGGTAGTTTTAGTTGACCGGACGGTGCTAAATTGTTGCCGGCACAGCATTCGATTTTGTTTTGTACCACGTCAACTCGCTGATTCACCTCTATCCATTGTTGTTCAACTGCCTGTTTGCAACACATGACCTCACCTTGAACTTGCCAAAATTCCTGTTTAATCCCTGAAAATTCATTCTTCAACTTATTTTGCTCATCACATACCAGCCTCATTGCCTCTTCACGATTCTCTTCTTCCTTAACAATGCGCTCCTCCACATTGTCTAGCTTAATATAGATATTTTCCTTTTCATTTTTCCATTGATTAAATTCTTGTGCCATTCTTTGTCGGTTTTGCGTAATTAATTCTTGCATTTTCTCCATCTGTCGTAGTGTTAACTTTTCAAACTTCTGTTGATTTTGTTGTAATTCTCGTCTTAAATCTTGTTGGTTCTGTAGCAGGGTTTGTTTTAATTCTTGCATATTCATTATCTGCTGTTGATTTGTTTCTTCAGATCTCTGTTGGTTCTGCTTTAATTCCTGTTGGCTCTGTAATATTTTTGCTAGTATCATTTCCAAAGAATAATCTTCTTCTCGGTCAAATTTCTTTTGAGTTACGCTAGCTGGAGATAACTCATGAACTTTTTGAATACTAACATCACACACTGACTGATCTGAATACGCGCAACCCGAATCCAAACTGTTATTTAAATTTCCAGAAACCTTAACCTGCTCAATATTTTCGCCTCCCGTCTCATTAAATGAACTCTCGGAATCTACCACTAAATTTTTGTTTTCCATTTTACACACAAAATCTCACACAAGGATAAATCCTCACACCAATAATTTCAACCCCATAAAAAATTTTACGAGAGTAAATACAGACTGGAAACAAGAAAGTCTTCAACGAGGTGACAATGAATTTTACAACGCAGTAGTTCGACTCAGAATTAGAGACACAAAAAACTTCCATCAACATACATATTATCTTTACAAAAATTATTTTCACAAAAACACATTCAAAATTTCAGTTTTTAACTACAGCAAATTTACTTCCACAATTTATCAAAGATACTATTCTTGCTCGTTAACTTCTCGTGCATGCATTATACATTGAGATGAATTTCTTTCCCGGCATTTTAACTGTTATATTCCTGCTTGTTATTTTGCTAATATAAAGTATTATTCACTCTACTGCAATTTACTTTTACTATTACTTTTATTTAAAGCAAGTTCCTTTCGGCAAACAGTCACAGATAATATCTACTTCGTTAATACTTAACCATAACGTTCATTACCATATCTTGAAGTTTACTCTTACTATTTTCAGTAATTTACGCGGCTATGAGTCTCTTCAAATTTTTAAACAATTACCATATCTCTTCAAATAGCTTCTCAGATTTACATCTGCATTTATTTATCGTCCACTTCACGTTATTAAAATGTATTTTCTGTCTTACCTTTCTTCTTTCTCTTCTCCGAAGATTTGCCAGGCTCTTTCCTTACCGAACTAAAGTTTTTTAGTTCTGTGTTCTTTTACGGTCAGCCACTTGTAAGATCCCCTCTTCCTGTATTTAGGTTTAGGTATATGTAATCTGCCCGTCTTCAAGCCGTAATCTAAGCTGTAGAAGCCGGCAGATTATTTCCATTCACAATTCAGAAACAAATAAATAATAAATATCTAGACAACGAATTCTTTGAAGTAACACTCGAAAACACTTTTTATTTATATTCACAAGGGTCAAAACACACTTCTTACATTCCTTTTATTCAATGACTTGCCACATATATTTTATATTCTCATCCATACCCTCGCCATATTTTCTTATGTCTTCCCTCCAAAGATATACATTATCATAGATAATCATTGTCCATAGATATTCTGTCACTTTAATTATGCGTTTATCTTTATCATTTTTTCATAACAATTTAACACATTTTTATGCACAATACAAGCAAGACTAATATTTAATTAACTTTTAACAAAAATTAAAGTGTAAGGGACTTGTCACCTTACAGTATGTCACACAAAATTTTTGTTTGTAAATATGTGATTGCTTAAATACGTGCTACATATATGAGGGAAACTACATGTAAACATTTTTTTATTACAATGCACATATTTTTCATCAGTCCCTAACCATACCGTTCAGTCCGTAGAAGCATATATTCACAAAAACCTATTTTCCTCACAAAATACTACTACATTGAGTGACTTGCCCTTCTGAGTCTGTCATAGTAAATTAATTACTTATCATATACACTAATAATGTAATCAAGAAGTGTATAAAATGTTGTTTAGTCAAATGGAACCACATTTTGAGTATCAAATACAGGATGCAGTCTTCTCGGGAGACTAGCCGAGTAAACAAGGTGTTTCTACACGATATTTCGGCGATCTCAGGTCACCATCTTCTGGTTCACCAGAAGATGGCGACGGAGCCTGAGATCGCCGAAATATCGTGTGGAAACACCTTGTTTACTCGGCTAGTCTCCCGAGAAGACAACATCCATTCTCAACGCTGAGAAAGACTTCGTTCCTATCAAATACAGAAGTTGGAGAGGGTGCAAAAAAGGGCTGGTAGATTTGTATCTGGAAATTATTGCAGAATGCAATCAGTAACAGATATGATAAAAGAGCAGGAATGGGATTCATTGCAGGACAGGAGGTGGGTGAAGAGGGTCATGGGAGTGTACAAGGCGTATACTGGCGATGAGGCATAGAAAGATATTGGTGTTGGTATGACAAGTCGTGCGTGGAAGGGAAAAGATGACCATGACCACAATCTGACACTCGATTTCAGGCACAAGGGTGTGGGAAGATTCTCTTTTTTAGGTAAGTGTGTCAGGGATTGGAATAGAGAATGAATAATTTACCAAAAACGTTGAAAGAATTTAAACTTAAAATTTGAAGAGTTTAAATGTAGGTGGGCGCAGGAAAGGGGGAAGATGGGTGTGTAGAGAAATTGCCAAGTGTGTGCTCCATTGCAATTTAGTTAAATGTATTTTATTTATTTATTTGTTTCCAATAAAGTTATCCTAATTTCTTGGAATCCCCCACATAGCGAAACTTGTCGATTGAAGTTACAGTGTTACAGAAATATTTATTTTTGTTGATATATTACAGATCAACGAAGGCGTCGTTTATCATCGTGTGACGCAGTTATTTTACCTAACTTTCTTCACTGGACACACTTCTCTATCCTCCTTCTTGGATCTTCATTTGACTGTTACCCATCGACTTAGACATCTGTACACGGAATCTCTACTTGGTTCGGCCACACGGCTTGGTCTTCAGTATCCACGACCCTGTTATTCTTCACATCTCTGGACTACAGTTTGGACTCTTCGCTGTTTATCTGGCATTGACTACACGAGTTGGCGATTCTTCACGGACGGCTACTAACACCTTCACGTGGCATCTATGCACTTTGCCGCTTTCAACTAGTTCTGGCTTCTTGATACTGGCTACATGACTTGGTTACACAACTACCTCTTCACCTGGACCGACACAGATTTCTCTGCCGTGTTTGGCTGCGTGGCTCATTGGACACCATCATGAACCCGTACACCGACAACTATAAAGGCTGCCACACACGGACGAGCCAACAGGCCAAATGTCCTCGCGCCGATCCAAAACTCGTCGTGTGTGGGGCAGCTCTGACGGACTGGCGTGGCTCGGCAGGCCCTGCTGGATTTTTGGCGATTCCAAAATCCACTGCGCCAGGTAGCCGGGGGTCTGGTAGACTACCCCCACCACGACTGGAGTGGGATAACCCGTGCAACGAAAAGTGGGTACTAATTTGTAGACACTTTTGTTTTAAATATCTCAGCTTTCCGACTTCACATCAAAATGAAATTTGCCTTATTTTACTCGCGGGACCACGGACTGTACATTAAGCGAAACTCGGTCAAAATCTGACAAATATTTATTTTCCTTAATCCTGTTCATAATTTTCAGACACACAAATTAAAAAATACAGCTCATTTCTTTCCTGTAGCGCGTTAATACTACCTGAACTCATTTTTTTAAAGAATATCTCATATGTGCTGACTTTCCCGTTTATAGTTTTATTATATCTATAGATTAAACCCAATAGTTAGTTTAGAACTGCTAATAAATTCATAGAATTTCATCTGTTCGTCATTTTCACCCTAGTTCTTTCATTCTTGTACACAGATATTTTTTTTAAAAAAAATCAGTATTAATAGCGAATTAGTGCAACACCAAAAACAATTCTGAAAAATCGAAAATATGAGCTTTGGCCGCGACTTTAAATAAAGAGTTTATCTCACGGAGATAGGTTCTATTTGGAAGGGTTTAAGTCACAATGGTGTAAGTCAGTCACATTTTCAATAAAAAAAAGACACCGAAACCATATGTAGATAAATCAATCTCTCAATCTGTTAGTAAAAAATATGAAGCAAGTCAGTTTTCATTCAGCTTCCAACAGGAGGAATTAGAAATTCAACTGATGAACGAAATACGTGCTTTATTTATCAACAAAGTGGTATAAGTCAGATTTAAATCATTGTGTTTGTAAACGCATCCTGTGTGCTCACTGTGTAAACGTATCCTACATGCTAACTTATAGCGCACTTCCCAATAGGATTTCTAAAGACATAATTGATTCTAAAGAAACAATTCAAGATCTTCTTTCTTAAAATTCAAGATACATTACGCAATCTCACTATATATCAGTTTAGGTTATAAATACACCGGTGTAAGTCATACACAGTAGTATGTTCGTTCGGTTTTTTAATAAACACTAGTTTCAGTCATTTTTGTCAGCAGTAAAATGTAACCATTCAATTATAACCTTGGTGTTAAATTTGATTCCAGGTGACATCACTAAAATGAATATATTACAACAGCTATGTTCCAGAATTTATTACAATATCTTTTGCATTATGTTAATTTCCATAAAGCAAGGAAAATTGACTTACACCACCGCATTTTGTATTTTATACGTTCTTACTCATTTTCATCGTTTATGACAATTGTTTTTAAGAATTCATTTAAGAAGCATTTAAATAAATGGAGCAAAGTGAAATCAACAAATCCTGTAGGTAACTTATTTACTTAAAGACTAACAAGGTAAAGATATTGCAGGCGCATTTTACCACTAAGAATTACAACTAACAAAACTTACAAGTACATTTTGGGTTGAACGAGTGATAAAGAGGAGAAAAAATATGATCTTGTTGAAATGGCTAGGTTCTGATAAATCACATTAATCCGAAAAATGTAATGAAATTGTACAATATTTGTTAACAAACTTATGTTTCTAACAATGGTGTTTTTATTCAATGACCTTATAAAAAGCTAGTAGTGTGACAGTAAGAGAACTCGGAAAAGAAGCTCTTTGAACAATCCAAAGAGATTCCACTCGTCCACGTGACGTCACAGTTTTAAGTTCTTTGACTGGCGGGAAATTCGAATGGACCGATGGCGGTCAATGTCGTATGACGTCACACCACGAGGTGGCACCACATGCCGGTCCGATCCACGGAAACCTCAGTCTGCGCATGCGACAGCCAAAGATATTCCTCTTCACCAAGAGAGAGAAAGCTAGTTCTTTTATCCGTGTCTAACACTGGGGAATTCCGCCACCTGAGGCAAGGGCTATTTCTGTAGACGTGTTTGCACAGGAGTGAGCCGTTGAGGCATCTGTTACGACATGCGCGCTCGCCTGCCACATAATTGTTGCGAGATGGCAGCACCTCACGTCTCAGAGAGCGTTTTCACCACTAGATGGCAATATTTCCGGAGCGCTTAATTTCTTTGTGCGCAGACATTCCACTCCCCCATGAGAGAGAAAGCTAGAGGGGGAATTCCACGCCCCGGGGTGTGTTTGCGCAGGTGTGGACTTGCTCAGCCACCGAGGCCCTGTTGCGACACGGGTGCTCGCCTTCCGTGGTAACTTGCATAACTGTCGTCAGCTGGCAGCATCTACCGGTGCATAGTACCCGGTTTCCGATAGATGGCGGTGTGTCCTAACATGCGCTCGGTTGCGAAAATGAGACAATTGTTTACCCAGCTATTAAGTGATTCAGAAATATTTCGGTGTGTGTTTGCTATTATATAAATGCATTAGTGGTCAGAAATATTAAGGTATTACAGACCGTGTTTGCGAGTGTCGAAAGCATGCAGAAATATTTCGGTGTCTGTTTGCTGGCATTCCACAAATACTTGCCTGCCCATTTTATCCGAAATATGTCCACTAAATTAGATTCACATGAGTATCATTGCCTAAAGCGAAGTTTTTACACGTGAAATACAGTTTCTTTCCATATAGACATTTTATGGTGTGATTACATATCAATATTTTCATCAATTCCCCTTCCCCTGATGTAGAATCAATTGTTTGTCATTTTTTTAAGGATGTTTGCCAGCCCTCCAGATGGACAGGAGCCGACATGAAAAATATTTGTGATGTTATTGAAAAAGCTGTTTCAATCGTCAAAATTACGTATTTGCAAAATGAAATCAAAATTTTAGTTTCTACACTTAGAGAGTATGAAACCAGCTTGATTTGTTGTAATTGAAAATTATAGCCGATTGAAAAGAATAAATTTTTCCTTTAAAATATGTGAACGGCCTAAATGGAAAAAACGTCATTAACTCAACAATTTTGAAAGGTATAAAATCGAGGAAGATGTCTATGTGTACCTGTTTTGGGTTGATTTCATGAAATTATTACTTGCGATAAAGTAAAGCATTACCACACATACGTTATTCCTTTCAAAATTCGTAGCCTCAAAAACCCATCAATGCGTGAAATTCTTTCACTGAAACCGACAGACTTTTAAAATTCAGTCACCGACGAAGGTAGGGAAACCATAAATTCCGTTCATCGAAGCAGACAGACATTAAAAAATTCATTCACCGATGAGGAGACGGGAAACATAATAATTTTTGCACATTAAGTTGGATTCGTTATAAACCAGTATAATAGTTAACAGCATTAGTGATAGCTCACGAGTTTCAGGTACATTCCGTGTATTTTAAAGGATGTATTAAATTAGGTGCACTGAAATAGAGCGAGAACAAAGCCACTTTTTAAACTCAAAGAGGCATTGAAGGGGTTTCATTATGTATGCAAGTATAACTTCGATGAATTAAGAGCTTCTAAACTAAAGCAAAGTTACCGATTTTAAAACCAGTTTCTTTCCCTACTGACATTTCTGAAGTGATTACATGTCAATATCTCCATCAATATACCTTCCACTGATGTCAGCCTGTAATCTTTTCAAGCCTATTTCTCAACCCTAAAGACTCAACCTTTGGACAAAAGCCCACTTTGACATGATTAACAAAACCTTTCCCACACCAGCTCCAAGGCTAGAAAAATCAAAGTTATGTTAGTACTGGGCCCCAACACTGTAAACCAAAAAAATATTAGTCCTTTATTTACATAAAATTTCAGTAAGTGAACCTGGCACTGTTGATTCAAGTATTCCCACCGTTCATGTCTCCCCACGTCATCGAACGAAAGCATATTATCAAAGCTTTGTGAACAAATATCTAATTGGAAGTTGCTGTTGAGGACGCTTCGTTTATATACATTCAGACAGGGAAGCTTCGAGAATATGCCAATGCCAATGCCAAACTAATCCAAACAAAATAAAAGAATGGTAGGTATTCTTTTTTAATACGAACGATTTTAGGTCAACGTTTTTTGTACAGCTAAGAGTTCGGATGCGGAGGAAAATAAAATTGTAAAACAACGCCCGAACGAGCAGGCTCCATGCATTATCCGAAGGCTGTGATCACACTGATACATGTAATTGGACTACCACCCCTCGTCCCTGCGGCATTTAATTAAAGCACGGACGGGTTGAATCAGACGGCGGGCATCCCCGGAGATAATTAGAAAGACCTTCTCCATTCGTCACGGGGTGGTGGCCCTTTCTGGAAGGACTGCAGTTCAGGATGACCTTGAATCGTGCTTAGAAACGGTATAAAATAACTACTTACCTCGTATACCTCACAGTATTCTTTGCCACTGTCGACATTCGCCCCTATGAATCCCCCTCTTCAAGTTTCTGCAATATATAGACACATTTATCAACTATATAATAATGGTAGATCTGAATATTCACTCTCGTACAACCTATGAAAAGATAATCTTTCACGACAATATCGACGCCTCGTGCGAACAGGACATAGACATACCAGGACCGACACGACCAAATTCTAATACGACTCCCTACATAATCATAACATCCTCCCTTCCTCCATCATCTTTTGTTTATAAATGACATTTGGCCATGTTAGCCATACAGGCAGCTTAATGTGTTTGTTTCTCTTACAATGTATATATTTCATACCAGTGTGAATGTGATACCTCTTCTGTAAGGACGACACAAGACGAACACAACATTTAATTAAAACCAACCATGCCAAAGGCCGGACTCAAACCAGCGACCCCTGCAACGCGAAAGAAACACGCTACCTCTACGCTGCCGGGGTCAGATCCCCTTCCTGCTTAGGAGCACCAGTGTCACAGTCCTCAATCCAAACGTTAGCGACCAACTACCAATTCTCATAAGAATAGCATATCACGCACGACAACCTAGGAGACCGAGCGTGGTGGGTGAACGGTTAACGTTCTGGCCTCGCATTCGGAGGACGCGGGTTCGAATCCCCGTCCGCGCATCCAGATTTGGGTTTTCCATGGTTTCCCCAAATCACTCCTGGCGAATGCCGGGATGCTTCCTTCAAAAAGGCCATGGCTGAATTCCTTCCCGTTCCTTGTCCCCAGTCCCATCCCGCCTCTAATGACCTTAGCCGTCAACGAGGCGAAAAAAAAAAAAAAAAAAAAAAAACCTAGGAAATAATTCCACCCATTGTGCAAGGTCGCCAAATTCAACGCTATAATAAAACCAACACGACTAAATATCGACGACATACGTTAATACTTTCAGCTTTTTGAAAAATTTTCATCCTAACTTTCAACATGCCGACGATGTAATCAGATCCGCAGACTTCCTCCACGACACACTGAAATCCGCTATCGCTCCATAAATCCCCACAAAATACGCAAATCCCAATTAACAGACTCTACTTCCACACGCAGTCCTGCTCCTCAAATAATCCCGCCGCCTCTATAGAACGTTTCTTGCGATACGTGACTGAAATACACTTACTCAATACCGACAACTACAACGAGAAGTAAGCAACCATTTCTCAGAAGAAATAAAATATGCAACAGGCGAATGACTCTGCATACTATAACCACTAATTCTAGACAGTACTGGACCACTTTCAATTGACTAACTGGAACAAAAATTTCTATTTCCTATCCCATTATATATAATAACCTCTCTACCTACCTTAAATTAATCTTCTCCTGCCCACTTGAACCACATTTCAACTACAAGTGTGGTGGTATAAACAAACGAAAAGACATCAATAGACCGCCATTAGCTCCCGAAATTTACAGCAATAGACCACTCTTAGACCCCAAAATTCGGTATTACGAGACCATTCCCAGACATAACTTAAATTCACCAATAACGACAGATGACATTCGACAAGTACTAAAAAAGAAACGTAATTCTGCTCCTTGCCACGACGCCAGCATCTACCGCTCCCTAAAAGAATGCCCTCTTTCCTTCCTACAATTCTCTTCTATAACGCCATCCTATATACATGCTTCTATACCGAAAAAGGAAAATCATATAAAATCTATTGTTCCGCAAACCTAAACCCGAACCTTCCTCGTACCGTGTCTTTTATCTATCTTCTTCTTCTTATAGCTTTGCGCCTCGTCGACGTCGAGATCATTAGAGGCGGGAAAGAACCAGGGGCAAGCAGCGGGAAGGAATTCGGCCATGGCTCTTTTTCAAACAAGTATCCCGTCATTCGCCTGCACTACTGTCCTATCAGCCTCACATCTGGGTTCAGTTAGGTCTCTGAAACAATTCTAACCCGCCGCATCCTCCAGCGTCTACAATTCCTTCCGCTACCACCTGCTCAAGCCGACGTCCGACCAAACTACTGCGTGAACGACCAGCTTTCCATCTGACACACTTAGTGACAAATCAATTTAAAAAAAAAAAAAAACTAGCAATCTCAATCTTTTGACGGACTCCTATTCAAACGATAGATATACGCGCTACCGGTATTCTACATCCGCCTCATTGCATCCTTCCTCAATAACCGTCCAGCCACCCTCTTCTTGTTATATACAACCGACGTTCAACTACTCCCACCTATTTACTTCCTTCAATACGCTGATGACACAACAACCTTCAACAGTCCGCCCAAGCCCTACAAAAACATCTATACAACTTCACAGACTGGTGCAATAAATGGAGAAAGGCGATCAATCCACAAAAAATACAAGCAATAATTTTTGGACGAACCACAAGACGATTTACACAACATGACCTCAACATCACGTTATATGGCAAACATATCAAACTCACTGAAACAGTAAAATACTTAGGCGGCGTTTATACGACGCTAGTTGGCTGGAACGAGAGTACTGTCCTGGGTGCGCGCGCAGTGCTTGATAAGTCACTCTCCTCGTGTCAACAGGTTCAGTACAGTCAGTTGACTGAGGACAGTGGACAGACTCGGTTCATGCCTAATTGCGTCCAATTTCAACAAACAAGATGGCGACAACCATCAGATCGAGGAAGTGGGGTGAAGCAGAGGTATTAAGAGAATCTTCAGATCTGCATGAAAGTCTGCGAAATTGTAACAATAAAGTAATAAGAACAATTATTTAAAAAATTGCCTCATAACGGTGTCATGTTTCCTTTTTCATATATGAATATATGACAGCAGCTCTTCAAACTGAGTTACAATTAGTGTTAACTGATTTCTGTAATTCTCTACAACTTCAATTGCAACTTTAGTCAAAAAAGTCGCTGATGCACTTCAACCGTTTCTTTTTTATATCCACTCTCTTACCCATTTTCGACGCTTTCTTTTGTTATTATTCATATCTACATCTACATCTATACTCTGCAAATCACAAATACTGTGGGTGGCAGAGGGTGCTAAGCACCAATCCTAATTCTGCACATTCCAATCCCGAACAGATCGAGGAAAGAAGGAATACATAAATGAATCAGTACGGCATCTTATTTCTCTAATCTTATCCCTCCTGTCATTTCGACCTAAATAGGTTGGCGGAAGAAGTATTTTGTTGCACTCGTAACTTAAAGATTTTCGCATATTCTCCAGCAAATTCAAACGAAAACGACGTCGTCTGTCCACCAAACAATCCAGCCCAACCCACGAATTAGCTCTGTGACACTTACGTAAGGACTGTAACTAGCAGTCACGAATCGAGCGGCTCTTCTCTGTACTTTCTCCAATGTGCCAATCAATCCCCCGCGATACGGATCCCAAACTCCACAACAGTATTCAAAATGCGGACGCACTAGTGTTTTGTACGCTATTTCCTTTGTATGAGCATTACAACTTCTCAAAATACGTCCTATGAATCGTAGTTTGGAATTAGCTTTTCCTACAACGGAAGTTATGTGCAAGTCCCATTTCATGTTGCTTTGTACTGTTACGCCTAGATACTTCAGGGAATCTACAGTGTCAACAACTGAATTGTTAACTTTGTACTCCAGAGCAAGCGGGGTCTTTTTATTACTTATGTGCATTGCCTTGCACTTTTTACAGTTAAGTGTAAGCTGCCATTCACGGCACCATTCCGAAATAACATCCAGATCGCGCTGAATTTCTAAGCAATCGTCGGAGCACCTCACTTCCCTATAAATAAGTGCATCATCAGCAAAAAATCGCATCCTGCAATTAACGTTGTCACCGAGATCGTTTATAAAAATTAAGAAAAGAAGTGGTCCTATTACACTTCCTTGAGGAACGCCCGAAGTAACATCTAGTTTAGAAGAGGCTTCCCCGTCTACAACGACATACTGTGACCGACCAATTAGAAAATCGCGTTTGCATTCGCAAATCTGATCAGATATACCGTACGCTCGGATCTTCGCTAAGAGTCGGTTGTGTGGTACAGAGTCAAAAGCTTTCTGAAAATCCAAGAAAATAGCATCAACTTGTGATCCCGCATCAATACCTTTCATTACATGGTGCGAAAATAGAGCCAGTTGCGTTTCACATGATCGGTTCTTCCGAAATCCGTGTTGGTATGCTGTAAGTAGCTCGTTTTCATCTAGAAACTTCATAACGTTAGAGTATATGACATGCTCCAGAATTCTACTGCAAACAGATGTTAGCGATATCGGACGATAATTCCTAGGATCTCTCCGAACTCCTTTCTTGAAAACGGGAATCACCTGCGCAATTTTCCAGTCAGAAGGTACTTTTCTTTCCTCTAAAGATTTACGAAATATACCTGACAGAAATGGTTCTATTTCTTCCGCGTATTCCGAAAATACTCTTACTGGTACACCATCGGGACCCGGCGCTTTCCCCCACTTCAGGAGCTTTAATTGCTTTATGATACCTACACTATCAATTTGTACTGGATCCATTTCAAATTCAACACGCCGTGGAAAAACGGGATTGTTTTCCATGTTTTCGTCAGTGAAGGAATTTTTAAATTCGGCGTTAAATACGGTAGCCTTGTCGCGGCTGTCATCAACTTCCCGACCGTCTTTTAGTAGAACTGGCATATTGTTGTCACAACCACCTATTTTCTTTACATACGACCAAAATTTCTTTGGATTTTCAATGAGGCTCTTGGAAAGTGAGTTGCATGGAAAGTCATTGAAGGCTTCGCGCATCGCATTCTTGACCTGTTCTCTTGTCTCAGCTAGTTTTTCTAAATCACTCCTATACATCGTCCTTCTTGAGCGTGCATGAATCTTCCTTTGCTTTTTAAGTAACCTTTTGACTTCACGCGTATACCACGGGGGATCGTTCCCGTCCCTGATTGTCCTTTTCGGTATATGTAAGTCCATACCTTCCCTGACTATATTTATGAATCGAAGCCACATCTCTTCAACCGAGCCTCTTCCTTCTACAAAGGTAATGTATTTATCCCTCAAAAACGTTCTTAAACTCTCCTTTGGGGCCTTTTCGAACCTGTAAACGACCCTTTCTTTTTTCTTTTTGCACTCGACTGTTAGTTATACTGTAGCAATTACAGCTTTATGATCACTTATTCCCGTGGTGGTAGAAATGTCCGTAAATAATTCAGGCCTAAATGTAACGAGAATATCTAAAATGTTTTCGTTTTCGTTGTCGCACCGCGATGGTTCAGTGACGAGCTGCTCAAGATTAAGATCTGAGAAAAGGTCGAGAATAATCTCACAGGACATTTTATCCCTGCCACCAGTAACGTGGGCGTAATTACTCCAGTCAATATACGGCAAGTTGAAGTCGCCTCCTAGTATTATTCCATGATCCGGAAATTGACGAGCTATATTACTTACGTTATTTCTTAAGGCCTCAGCAACACCTACATCTGCATCTGGTGGACGATAGAAAGACTCTATTACAAGTTTTTTCCTAGCTACTATTAGTCTAATCCATAGAATTTCACAGACCGTATCAATATTTATTTCGTTACACGACAGGTGTTTACGAACAGCTATAAATACACCACCTCCATTAGAATGTAACCTATCCTTACGGAAAACATTCATGCTATGGTTAAAAATTTCTGCTGAACTTATATCCGGTTTTAACCAGCTTTCAGTACCTAATACTATATCAGCTTCTGTGCTACTAATAACGCTTTCAAGCTCAGGCTGATTATTACAAACACTTCTACAGTTTATAACGAGTGCTTTTAACGGTCGAGATTGATTTTCGCTACTCCTAACATATGGTGCCGAATTTAATTGGGCTGCCGTAATCCCAGTTTCGGGTCTTCCTCCCTCAGCCTAAAAAATCCCCCAATGCACTCCACACGGCCCCTGCCACCCGTGTAGCCGATTCACGTGTGTAGTGCACACCTGATCTATCCAAGGGAACCCTACACGATTCGACCCCAGGGCGAAGATCAAGTAATCTTGTAGTGATCTAGGCGATCACTTGCCCAAATACGTCAAATTAATTTCTCAAGTCGGTATCCAGGGCGGGCGAGCATGGAAAAAGTTAAGCAATAGAGCTATGACCTGAGAAGTAGCACGCATATCAGCAAGCCAGTTGCCAAGCGCCTGCCTTTATTGCAAGCTGGTAAAGTGACTTCATACAGCAGGTTAGCGAGGAGTATTGCCCTCTCCACACAGTGATGATAGGAAGGGGGAATAACTATTTAAACCCTGGGAGCAGGGGCCTGTCTGTCTGTCTACGAAAGTCTGTCAACGAGCCACATCGACGCCGAGGGCGTCGTCGCCGGGGCCGCCGGGGCGGCGGTTGCAGAGAAGATAGCTGTCGTCTACTACTAAGGTGGGCTCTGCTGCGATAGCTGGTGTGGATAGTCAGAGGGGCATATTGATGTGGACAGTTAAAGAGTAAATCATTTGGTCATATTCATATGGGCATAATCTTGTAGAGTTCTTATCAATATTCCAGTTAGTTTGGGCTGCGAGGTGCCCATAAGTTACATGCTCGCCCCGTCCTTGGCCGTATCTCTAATGTTGTGTTACAACTCCAATTAGACAATGTAAATGTTCACATATGCCATCAGTCATTGCTCATGTAAATAAATATGTAAATAGCCAATTGCCGTTTACCGTGATTTATCCTAGCTTCCTCGGCCATTCCACTATTAATATTTGAATGTACTGAGCCATAAAACCTGTCAGGTGTTGCAGTAGGAACCTATGACGAATATTCATATCAGAACTATGGTCGATCTCCTATGGTCGACCCTTATCCACGGCTCCAGTGGAAGTTACCCTGTCTGGTCTTATCACTAAGCTTTCAGGGTCACTACAAGAAGGGGTTAAAATTGTGGTGTCATGTTGTGGAGGGCGTGCAAGTGGTTCGAAGGATCACTGAATATTTCGTCCTATGTAGGTTCATGATGGCAGTTCAGGTTTCTGTCCTTTGGCCAGCCCTGCGTCAAACAGACGTCACGGCTTGGGTATAGTTATGGTTATATTAAACGGCAATAGTTAATCCACATCCACTATCCAGTATCCCACAGAAGACGTCGTAAGAGGAGATGGTCCGATTACGTTAGCGGCCTAGCAGAGGAGGCGGCCACAACACAGCAGTCAGCAGGCGGGTCGTCGACACGAGACATCGCTGCAACAGCAGGAAATTGCCGAGTGAGCAGTTTGGGTCAGCAAACTTAAGCAGGCCACAAGACGCAAGTAAGTTCGCAAGCAGTAGGCGGGAAAAAATAACGCAAGCTCCAAGTATCAATGCCCAAGGAAGCCCTATTGTTTAAATGAAGAAAGTGTTGTTGCCCTCAGAATTTAAATCGCAAAGAAAAGTGCAACAGTATTAACTTTTAAAAGATGTGTAACGCTACTAACTAAAGCGTAATTCCATTAAATTAGTTATTTAAAGAAGTTTCATTTGATGTCAAGAGTCCACCTTTAACTGCCAGAAGTACAAGTTATAAATATATGAGTATAAGAAAATCGAATGAGAGCATATCGAGAAAATGCTACAGTCATTAAAATAATTTTGTTTAATTAAATCCCGAAGTGAAAGTGTGTTGTGTTTGTAACTGTATCAGAAGCAGAAATAAATGTGAGAAGGTAGTTCTGTCAAAATTGATGCCAGAAAAAAAATTGAATACGGTAAAATGTTAAATTGTTCTTATATTTGTAATTAAACTCGCACATATTACGTATTCTCGAGAAAACCTATAGTTCAATGCCTTGCCAGTATGATGTAATTATAGTACAAGTTTTGAAAGAGAAAATGTATTTATCCTGTAATTCTGAATGAACATCTGAGGGAGAAGTGATGTTAAATAGAATTAAATTTTTCAAGGTGTCACGCTAATATAACTTACAAGTACAATTAACGCTCGAACTAATGTGATATGTTAAGACGGAGTAATTATTTGATTAGTGAATCCATTTTAGCAGTTGAGTAAAGGGGTATACGAAATTATCAGTAATTATATGCAGTTGAAGAGTACCTATTAATTAAGATTATAATAGTTAAAGAAGAACCGTTGGGAACGGAAATCTTTATAAATGTTTGAAGTTCATGTTAATGATTAAAAGAAAGTGTACAAAGAATTTTATGTAATCGGGAGTTAGAATGATGATTTCATAAATAGGAGGACCATTGCAAATTAAAACATGCTAACAGTTACGTGTGATTTTGGCTACCACTTGAAAGGTGTAATAACATAAGAGTTTCTTTATTAACAAAAATAGACAGCACCTCCGGGGAGAATAAAATTCGGAATGTTTAATGGTAAAATTCAAATGAAAACCAGAATGTTAGTTAATCATAAGAAGGGAACGAGTGATCGTAAACTAAATGAAATTTTATTGGTGGTTAGGTAAAGACTTCAATTGTAATGTAATACAAATGAAAGCGTCAATTGAGAAAGTTAATCTTTGAGCTTTTAAAAAAAGAGAAATTCACAAGAGACGAAGGTACAGAAACGTAATGAACGATGAATTAAGAATTATAAATTATAGTAACGAATAGAATCGCATGTTGGTAACTAAATATTGCTCTAAGAGTGTTCAGCTGTTGTAAAAATTATCGTACGTGAGTTACATGGGTAATTGGCCATTATTAAGTCTTAGACTGTAATATATAAGAATCAATTCACTTAATATAACATGTTATAAAGGAATCTTGAAAATAAGGTGGTACGATGTTCTAAGAGATCAAGAAATGCGAGGACAACGCATCCATATTCAATGAGATTATCAGTAAATTAAAGGGGGCTTAACACAGATGTATGGAAGTAATGGGCAGTAAAATAAATTAAATTAAGTTATAGAGAGGGGCAGTAACACGAGGCACAAATGTAATCGTAATGCATCACCGAAAGAGCTAGGGCCGATGATTAATTATTTGAGAAGTTCTGGAGGTAACGTTCCTAGGATGTGGAACGAGTGGATAGATAGGTGTTAAAAAATGTAGATAGAAGATTATAAGGAGGGATATAAAAATTGTCTCCACATACATGGGAAAAAATTGGTGGAATTGTTTGCGGTGTTAAAAAAATAACCCGGGAGGGTTTAAATAAAGTTGTCTAGGATGGGCGAAAATTGGCGAGAACGGAAGGGTTAAATGATGTCGCCGGGGAGGCGAGATTCGAAGAGGAGTGAAACCTGGCGTGAGTTGAAGGGGTTAGATGATGTCACCGGGGGAGGCGAGATTTGGGGAGAATTGGGTGAAAATAAGGAAAACCTGGTGCAACACACTTGAATCCACTTTAACGCGGGAAGTGTATGTCCAAGGTGCCTGTGAGGAAATAGGAAAAGGTAAGTGGCTAGGTGTCGCCAATGGTAGCATGATGTCAGTGGACTTAAATGTCCCTATGCTGACGAAGGAATGTTTTTAAAGATGAAAGGTAGGTTGGTTGAATATTATAGAGATGGTAGAAGTAAGTTATATATGATGTAACTGGTAGAATTATTTGGAGGGTAATGGGAGATTAAGGAGAGATGACGAAAGGGTCGTCATTGGAATTATGGAGGAGAATTCGGGGGGAAAAAATAGTAACAGAGTGGACGTTACTAGTTAACTGGCGAAAGACGATTGGGGGTCGTCACAAAAATGGAGGATAAAATAAAGGTATTGCAGAAGGATGCAGTATCGGGTGAGGGGAGAGAGGTAGGAGAAAACCTCTAGGCGAATGGTGTTAAGGAGATTATGGGGGTTGGTAGTAGAATACCTCTAGGCGAAGGGTGTTAAGGAGATTATGGGGAGGTAGGTGCGAAGTCTACCATAAGAGAAGTATTGGGGAGGCAGGGAACTCCTAATGTTAATCCGTACTAGGTGAGGTACGAAGAACCCTGGGTGGTTATAAAATAAAAGTAAGGGGCAAATGACTCCATATTATTCAGCCGTGCACGGGGAAAGTGTCACGAAGAACCAAATATGGTTGAACGAAGACGTGAACCGGGTATGGTTACGCACATAGGTCGAGGGGAGTTTAGGTGGGAAATACCGAACTGTGGAGAGTTCGGGCTGACGTTCAGCGGGTGTTGCTGTCATCAGCTAAACAGTAAGTGTGTCGCTGGCGAAGCATGACGTCAGAAGTTGAGTGGGTAGTACGGCGGCGCAGTGGAAGCGCGTAAAACTATATGTATTTGGAATATAAAGCTAAATTGCATAATAAGTCATAGGGGAAGGAGAAAAATTGTAAGCATTAATGGGGTGAATCAGATAAAATATCCCTTATAATTATTGGTTGCTAAGGAGGAGTTGGAAAGAATATAAATGTATATAATTATCATTCAGCATAACTGCCCATTTACTTAGAAGAAACAGCAGAGATGTTATTAATGGGAATTTAATTTATGGGAAGTATTTAAAGTAGAGAGTAGAGAAAAAAAGGAGTAACTTTTATGAATTATAATAAAATAAAGGAGTAAAACGAAAAGTAAATTGTGTAATAGATACGAGAGGTGTATTCTTCGCATATCAAAGTCTGTACAGGAAATGACGAGAATAAGTTAGTTTCTAAGTGTTAACTGGTGTATCATTGAAGTAATGTGAGTCCTGCAGTATAAATTAAGAGTTGTGTTAAAAGAGATGAAATCATGTTATGTGTATAATTGTTGTACTCAATGTATTAAAATGTTTGGGGAGAATGTGATCTTAGTTCCTCGATGTGATATTGGGGAGGATTAAATAAACCATTAAGTATAAATAAGAGAAATCAAGTGTAGTTAATGAGCTAACCAGTCATGGTGCATTTTCGTAATAGCAATCACTGACATCAAGGAAATAAGATCATATTAAACTATTTTGGAGTGATTACAATGTCTCGAGTCATATGATAGAAAAGTAATGTCAGAGAGTAAATGGACGTAAATCATAACGGAGCAGTGAAAAATCAAATGAAAAGTCATCATTGTTATTGTGTACAGCATCTTCATAATTACTGTGTAAACAAGGGTTCTGAGACTTTATGTTAATGACTCAGAATTAGTTGAAAAAAATACATTGTAGAAATAGAATCATTCATATAAGTCATTATGGAGATTTGTGACTCAATGGTCATTAATAATTGTTAATTAAAAAGCGCACGGTCAACTCTGATATAATAAGATGGTACTAAATCACAATAGAAGTGGAAATGTAAATTGTTCTAGTGAAAATATGTTGAAGATTGTATATGGAGGTGTCAACTGAAGTGTGAAGAATCATTGTATGTATAGAATTAAGAGGATGTTCCACTAATGCAAAATTTTACGAGTGTTCTAGTAACCTGTAACTTGGCTGGAGTGGTGAGTGAAAACAAGTAAGACGCTGAGCTGTCCTTACAACGCAGAGCTGACGTGACGTCGCGAATCATGTCAACTGCTAACGCAGCCACGCGTAGTATCAGCTGGCGGGGACGCCCGTATCCGCTGAGCCACGCCAAACAAGAGTCGGCAAGGTCGACATCACCACCACAAACCAATCCAGTCGAAATCAAAACAAAATAAAACAGATAAACCATTCTAATTGTATTTAACAACACACCTCAGTAACACGAAGAAAAAAGAAATTGTAATTAGTTTTAAGGAAAACTTGTATTTAGTTTTAAGTAATTTTGCAAACTGCGTTTACAAAACACGTCCTCCGTAGACTCCGGACGTGGCGAAGGGGGGGACATGTAGTGATCTAGGCGATCACTTGCCCAAATACGTCAAATTAATTTCTCAAGTCGGTATCCAGGGCGGGCGAGCATGGAAAAAGTTAAGCAATAGAGCTATGACCTGAGAAGTAGCACGCATATCAGCAAGCCAGTTGCCAAGCGCCTGCCTTTATTGCAAGCTGGTAAAGTGACTTCATACAGCAGGTTAGCGAGGAGTATTGCCCTCTCCACACAGTGATGATAGGAAGGGGGAATAACTATTTAAACCCTGGGAGCAGGGGCCTGTGGGGCTGTCTGTCTACGAAAGTCTGTCAACGAGCCACATCGACGCCGAGGGCGTCGTCGCCGGCGCCGCCGGGGCGGCGGTTGCAGAGAAGAAAATGGCTGTCGTCTACTACTAAGGTGGGCTCTGCTGCGATAGCTGGTGTGGATAGTCAGAGGGGCATATTGATGTGGACAGTTAAAGAGTAAATCATTTGGTCATATTCATATGGGCATAATCTTGTAGAGTTCTTATCAATATTCCAGTTAGTTTGGGCTGCGAGGTGCCCATAAGTTACATGCTCGCCCCGTCCTTGGCCGTATCTCTAATGTTGTGTTACAACTCCAATTAGACAATGTAAATGTTCACATATGCCATCAGTCATTGCTCATGTAAATAAATATGTAAATAGCCAATTGCCGTTTACCGTGATTTATCCTAGCTTCCTCGGCCATTCCACTATTAATATTTGAATGTACTGAGCCATAAAACCTGTCAGGTGTTGCAGTAGGAACCTATGACGAATATTCATATCAGAACTATGGTCGATCTCCTATGGTCGACCCTTATCCACGGCTCCAGTGGAAGTTACCCTGTCTGGTCTTATCACTAAGCTTTCAGGGTCACTACAATCTGCAGCCATGATTATCGCAGAAACGACGCAGTCTCTGGTTTAGACCCTCGACTCGGCTCTGAACCAGAGGTCCACAGTCAGTTCTATCGACAATACTGCAGATGGTTAGCTCAGCCGAAATCTTGCGGTCATCAACCACAGAGCTCACCGTATGAGCAAGCCGCCGGAAGGAAGAGAGGATACCCTCCGACCCAAGGCGGCAAGCATCATTGGTGCCGACTTGAGCTACAATCCGCAGCTGGCTACACCTCGTCCGCTCAATGGCATCCGGGATGGCCTGTTCCACATCATGGATCAGACCGCCCGGAATGCACAAAGAATGGACATTGGACTTCGTCCCAGACCTGTTCGCCATGTCCCTAAGGGGCTCAATGAAACGCCTAACGTTGGAGCTACCTATCACCAGAATCCCCTTCTGTGATCGCCCAGACCTAGCGGGAGGGGGGGCTGGCAACTCGCTGATTGACGATTGTGGATCTGAATCAGATCCAGACAACACATCAAACCTATTGGACAGTGGTACAGGCTTGCCCTCCTGGGATTCAGACCTGTACTCCTGCCCCCGCATGCGGCGTCGACGTCCGGAAACCACGCGCCAGACACCATCAGGTGACTGCCGCACAGGCCCCGAAGTCTCAGCCTGGACTGCAGGTACGATATTTGGCAGGGGAGAACCTGTGACAACACCTGCTTCGTCAGGGTCACCCCTTCCACATCTGCTGCAGTCACCTAAGGCAGGTCCAGCCTTGTAACTTTAGTTAGCAAAGCTGCAAGCTGAGCGCGAAGATCAGCCACCTCAACCCGCGTCTGCACACAGCAGTCACAGTCCCTACACATATTACTTATAAAGCAAAAACTACGGAGAGGATAAAAGTTGAACTAACTGAGTAATCCAAATTAACTGTTCACACTTTACTACCAACCGCTACACGACCTAAAGAGAACCTCCTGAGGAATTGAATATAGACCAGACAACTGCACTTAGTAGTTAACAGGACGCACTGATGAACGGTGTTAGCCAACCAATGTACTAAATAAAAAACAAATAAGCTCTATATACTTCCCTATAGAAAAAGCAAATAAATGCGATCACGATTGGAGCACGCTGCTATAAGTCAATTAACGCAAATAAATCAAACGCTACCACAACACTTTAAATTATGTAAACAGATGGCGACACTCGTCACGACGGTTGCTGGGGACCAACTAGCTACTGCTCAGAGACGACGGAGGATATTCAAAGATAAAATCTACCTACAACACTTTAAAATAAAATACTCAGAAAAGGCGGCACTTGACTCGACGGTTGCTGGAACTCAACTAGCCCCTCCTCTGCGACGACAGAAGATATTCAAAGATAAAATCTACCTACAACACTTTAAAATAAAATACACAGAAAATGCGGCACTTGACTCGACGGTTGCTGGAACTCAACTAGCCCCTCCTCTGCGACGACAGAAGATATTCAAAGATAAAATCTACCTACAACACTTTAAAATAAAATACACAGAAAATGCGGAACTTGACTCGACGGTTGCTGGAACTCAACATTCAATTTTATAATAAAAAAATTAGTTACAATATTATTCCTTCTTTTAATATGTAATACTTTCACGAAGATCACAATGTACGACTAGAGAACTCTCCTGACAGTGTACTGTCTTCAAATTATTACTAGCATGCTATTTCACTCTCTTATCCCTACCACCAACGCTCCTGCCAACTGTCGTTCCAGTAGATCGTGTAAACGCAGTCTTAAGACTGACGCTAGACCGCCAGTTTACTTAAAGATAATTAAAGATAAATAAAAATCTCAACTTAACATAATAAAGACACTGACAGGACATAGGCGAGGACTAAACGCAGACACTATACTCCGTACTGACAAAACCTTAATTATACCAATCTTAACGTACGTCTGCATCGCATGGACCCAGTACAAAGCACTACAAATATTATACCGCCATCCACTCCACCTCGCCTATAGAACCAGCCTTCCTTTTCGTAAGTACTTCCTTACTACTAGAGTCTGACCGAAGGTTCGGCTTCGGCCAATAAAAGCACCTTCGGCTTCGGCCAAAATCAGCCGAATGTTTGGCCGAAGCCGAAGTTTTACATCCAGCAGCAGAAAATGAACCATCTTTTACGAATACTGTCAACGTAGCGCGCCAATAGACGATAGCAAAGGTAAAGAACCATTTGATAAAAAATAATAAAAATGAGTGGGAAATCTATTGTGATGCCAGTGTTTAATACCAAATCTTGATTCTTTTTTTTTTTTTTTTTTTTTTTTTTTTTTTTTTTTTTTAAATCAGAGATCTTGTATGCACCCCAAGATTTCAAAAAGGAAGTTTAACAATCGTAGAACAAAAGTAGCGCCACCATGGCCCGATAACCATCCGATTTCTTTGCGGATTGATGTATTACCTATGGACATCATCGTAAATATTCTTCCGTACAACCTCGTTGAAGGATAAGCACTTCCTAAACTTACTTTTACTGATGCTCAAACTCGATCAAATACAGACAAAGCGAGAGAAATATTTTAGAAAAAAGTTTTTAATGCCAGCTACATACGAAAAAGTAAACAGTAAAGTTACATTGGTTTTAGAAAAAGGCTGAATGGATCAGTTTTACCACGAAGTGATCAAGCAAACACGTTTTTGAGTGTCACGGCACATGACATTTTACGAAGAAAATTCAAAGTATATTCAAAAAAGATCACTACACAAAAAATCACTGTAACTGTTAGCAAATACAATACAATAGACAATATCTATAGGTGTATACGTAATAATTCTTCAAATATGAATGCAACCGTGAGATGTGGAAAATTCCTTTTTTTTTTTTGGTTGTGTTGTTCACACTCTACAGCTCATGATTCACGATGTAATTTTTAAAGATATTGATATGATGGCAATAGTGAAAAAGTGTCGTAATACTTAAGACGAGTGAACAAGCCACTCGATATTATAATAAACAGAACAAAAAAATGCGGTAAACCTGTATATGTTAGAACGTGGTGGAATAGAAATTCCAACTGCATAAGAATAGATACAAACGAACAATTGTATAACCGTGCTGATGTGTATTATCGAGCAACAACTTATATTTCTAGCGATTCATCATCAGTATCTTTAATTATATCATTGATTGCCATCTTAAATTCAAAGAATGAAGACTGATCATATAGCTCTGCTCAAAAGCCGTTTGTGTTTCTCTGGAGATTTGCTTTCGCAAAAAAACCTTACAGTTATCGATTGCCGCTCTACTCGATGCATGGTTTAAAACTAAGTAGATGACTAGCGACGAAATTGTAAATACGAAGACTGAAATTTTGGCACTTCTACTTCAAAATTGTGCACTGACAATAAGAAATAAAACGGATCATTTTAATGTTGGTGAACCTAGACCCCCCTGTTCAACACCAAATTCTACTCCTGAAATTAAATTCTTAGCAGGCGATTTATGAAATACCCTTAACAAAATGAATTTGACTGAGACTGATCTGGAATATTTGGACAGCTGTCACCCGTCGTTTGAAGGGCATTTGATTTATTATTTAAAAGAACCTTTGCTGCTGAGAACCGCTAATATTTTTCAATATTGGGCTTGCAGTCAGTATATTTATTTACGAGCGATAGCAACCAAATATTTATCAGCTCCTCCCACTAGTCTTCCTAGCGAACAATTGTTCAGTGCTGCTGGTCAAATCTATGACGATAGAAGAGTTAATTTAAGCGGCGAAAATGCTTATAACATCAGGTTGTTTGGCTTAGATTATTAAATCTTATTTTATTAGTGCCGATCTACTTTTTGTTTTTATTATATTTAGTACATTTGTAATAAATCTGTATACGTGAATCTCCTTTAAAAATATTGGTATTGATTCGGTTATAACTGAAAATTTAATATGTGATATTAATTTAGACACCAGGATATCGTTTTAAAAGCTAGAATAATTTATGTTAGGTAAGAAGATTGAAACTTGTTTTTATTGTTGTTAAAAAACGACAGTATTACTGTATTTAAGCTAACATGTATTTGATTTACCAAAGCTAAAACTCCAAATAATTAGTTATTAATTTAATCAACGAGACAAATTATTCTAATTTAATTCAGGCTGTTACTGTTAAATTTTATAGTTTCTTTTTATTATTGTTAAATAAAAATAACTGCATTTAATTTTGCTAAATTTCGTTACTCCAAACCTGGTTTGGTTCTATTTTTCTGTTTTATTTTATTCTAATAAATAAATATTAAAAAATGTTTTTATAATTATTGTAAAGATATAATTTATATTAACAATTCTACGTATAAAACAAAATAACAGATCAGTATTTGCATGTCATGTATACTTCGTGTCAGTATTCTAAGATATATAATTATTTTTGAACCTTCGGCTTCGGCTACGGCCGAAGGTTATCCCAAGAGACGAACATTCGGCTTCGGCCCAAAAATGACCTTCGGTCGGACACTACTTATCACACCTTCTCCTCTTCCTCGAATGCTTCGTAATCTCCTTTACAATACTCAGAAACAACACTCAAAACCCATTCTCTACCCCACATATCACAAACTCCGGCACACTGTACCACAAATAAATGTCACCAGCACTGCACCTCTACACACTACACACATTAAACAATAGAAACCTCAGTTCATTCCCTCTTCCCCATCAAAATATCCGCCCATATACATACCTGTAATTCCAGTCATAACAATCAGTCAAAAATGATAAAAACTACCAGAATTATTACAAAAAATTATTCGGAAATCTTAGAACTACGCTAAAAAAAAAGTAATAAAAATATAGTGTGTAACATTATAAAAAGCAGTCTCCTGAAATATAAATTGTAAAAACGCAAAATAGCATGAAAGACAACGAAATAATAAGTCTTGAAAAACGTCTTATATAATAAAAAATGTAGGCTATAGAGCGGGCATCAACCGCTGCCGTCTCAGCCCCAATTGTGGGGAAATAAAATGACGAATAAAGAAAAGAAAAATACAGCTTCACAGATTATCCATCTAATCAATCGTGACGTGTTTGATTGTAAAACATAATATTCCCGACCAAATCCAGAATTTTGGACGCAGTTTTCTCCTGCTCCTTCTTATTATAATATTCACAATAATGGCATAAACTGTGACCGGGCGTGCTGAAAAGCACCAGTTCATCCAAATCTTAGGACAGACTGCAAGAAAAAAACTGCTGCTACCGAGACAAATGTTACATGGTAAAATAAATGATAAAGAATCATTCGTATTAAATAAATAATTATTTACGTAAATGAGAACAGAAATTCACAGAATATAAAGAAAATCGAGAGACCATATTTGTGTCTAAATATTTCTGTTTTATTGCAAAAAATGTCCTCTTATCTACAAAAATGAGAAATCTGATACAATAGTTCATAGAATACTGATAAGCTTTTCGGTTTGTGACTAAATCTTATTATTCAGTCCTGTCGCCAAATTAACTGTATATCCTTTATTCACTTCTTCTTTTGGGCAGTCTTCGTAACCCGTAGTGGTGGTTCGCGAAGGCGGGACACGTGGTCCTTATGCAGAATATTTAACATTTTATGCTGTTTGAATTAAAGATATCACTACAAAAAATAATTTACTAAAATTGTTGACATATAATAGATACAGTACTCTTACTATATGAGGCCATGAGGTAGCATAAGCAATAACTCTATAAATGGAACTATGTAAAATTCTTGAAAATTTCAACAAAAAGGCAAAAATCAAAATATAAGGACATTGTTACTACGATAAAATACACTTCCAACTGGCATCGAAGAAAGCGGCGTTAATTTAAGGATTAAGTTGCTGACAGTTGTGTGAAAGTTAATGGTCTGTAGAATTATTTTTTGTCATATAATTGGTGCTCAGGTTGAAAAGGTTTAAGAAAGCTGGTCTATTGGGATCTAAAGTGAGGAGTTCCAACGGTCCGCCCATTTGCCGGCCGCGCTGGTCTAGCTATCGCCTCTACTGGCAGGGAAGGCGCGCATCTATCCGTCGCCCAGTCGGTAAACATCAAATGCCCGAGTAGCTGAAACGACTCTGGGTACCGCGGTGTGGAGGTGACTGCGAGGTAACGACGGATAACCTGTGGCACGTGATGATCCGTACATTTCGACTGCCTGGCGTGGCCAACAAAACAACGGCCTGTTGGAAGCAACCATTAGACGGGAGCTGTAAGAGAGTTGGTGGAGATGAGCCAAGTGTGGTTGTCTGGTCGCAGATCTTCTGTTGTGGCCCTCCACATGCTAATGCGCGAACGCACGACCTGTACGCGCGCCGCCTCTTCGTGATGAACGATATAGACCACGGTAATGAAACGCGGTGCGAGTGACACAGCGATAGAACGCTTAAGGGCAAAGAGCCGCGCGGGGAAAATAAAAGCAAACTGCTGTCAAAAGATTGGGGCAAATCTGCTATTATCCTTCAACTGACCACACTTGGGGTTCGCAACTTCGAAATATATCTGAGTGCTTCGAGAGTCCGACAGGATGGAGGAATATTAAATTTTGTTCTGCGATAATTTGTATCTGGAAATTTCCGCGGAACACAATCAGTAAGCGACATCATAAAGGAGTAGAAATTGGATTCATTGGAAGACAGGAGGAAGCTGAAGAAAGTCATGGGAGTGTACAAGTCGTTTATTGCTGCTGAGGCGTGGAAAGATGTTGGTGGAAGATTTAAAAGAGGTGAACGGAAGGGAAAAGATGACCATGGCCACAAGCTGGAACTTGATTTGAGGCATAAGGGTGTGGGAAGATAAGCTGAGTGGCTTTCATATGCGAACGTGGTGGTTATTAGCAAGGTGCATTCTTCTAGTAGTACTGCGGTCTCGTAAGAACTACGGCAACTAGTCACAGAGAATAATGTCAATATATACTGCATCAAGTTGCAGGTTCGTTGTAGATATCACAGCAGTTTTCACAGAACGTAATATTTCAGATCTTGGATCCAGAGGTACGATTTTGCTTTGTAGTGGCCAGAGATACAAACTGAGGTCGAATACTGAACCATATTACATATGAAACAAACTGTTGGATAGTTCAGAGAAAAATTAAAAAGTGGAAAATTAAGAGCACTTGTTAGAAATGCCTTAAAACGCGCACGCACCACACACAACAAATACATCAAAACGTTTTCTCACACTGCTTATTCGATGACCAACACCTACCACCATACATCATAGCACTTCGAGTAAACTCAGCATAGTGTTTAATCACATCCGAGAAGTAAATATTCTGATATAAATTAGTTTCGTATCAAATGTGACGTGATTCATATTCAGGCTGAGGGCTGAAGGGAAATACTGACTGCAAGAATGGAGTTTCATATTCCATTTCATTGTTGTTGTTGTTTAGGTTTTAGGGCGCGTCGACGACGAGGTCATTAGCGCCCTTCCATTTCATGACTATATAACCTTCTCAGGTTATATCTTCACAATACATATTTAATTTAATTTAATTTAATTGCGATGGAGCACACGCTCCGGTGGCAATTTCCCTACACAACCAACTTCCCCCTATCTTGCACCCACCTACATTTGCCGTCTAAAAATTTTAACTATAAATTAATGTTTTCGGTAAGTTATTCATCATTTCCTTCGGTAACTCATTCCTATCCCTGACACCCTTACCCAAAAAAGAAAATCTTCCCACACCCTTGTGCCTGAAATCGAGTGCCAGCTTGTGGTCATGGTCATCTTTTCCCTTCCATGAACTACTTTACATACCTACTCCAATATCTTTCCATGCCTCATCGCCAGTATACGCCCTGTACACTCCCATGACCCTCTTCATCCTCCTCCTGTCTTGCAATGAATCCCATTCCAGCTCCTTTATCATATCTATCACTGATTGCATTCTGCGATAATTCCAGACACAAATCTAGCAGGCCTTCTTTGCACCTTCTCCAACTCCTGTATTTGATACTCAAAATGTGGGTCCCATACTGCACTACCATATTCAAGCAATGGTTTGACCAAAGTTTTGTAACCCAATTCCTTTACTTCTCTTGTGCATCCCCTCATCACTCTCTCCAACAAGTGCAGAATTTTGAAACCTTTTCCTACCACCTGTCCAATGTGTCCTGCCCAGTTAAGCTTATTATCAAATGCAATGCCAAGATATTTACATTTCAAGTCTTCAGCAAGCAATTCTTTCCCCACCTTATATTCATAATTAAAACTGAAGCCGTAAAGGTAACAAGAAAATACCTCTGGTCTCTTCTTTTCTTATGGCTTTACGCTTCATAGACGCCGAGGTCTTTAGAGGCGGGAAAGGACTGGAAACAAGGAATGGGAAGGAATTCGGCTATGGCCTTTCGAAGGAAGCATCCCTGTATTAACCTGGAGTGATCTGGAGAAACCATGGAAAACCCAAATCTGGATGCCCGGACCGGGATTCGAACCCGCGTCATCCAGAATACGAGGCCAGAGCGTTAACCTCACACCCACCACGCTCGGTTTTTCCGATCCAGTTTACTATTACGGATGATTGGCGACTTAATTTTTTTAGCAAATGAACCAAACAAAAAAGCTGAAGAAACTTATTGGACAAAAACTCCATCATCCTTGAAAATCAAGGAAGACATAGAAATATTGCAAACGAATAGCCATTTGGAAAGTTATCTTTACGCTAAAAAGAAAATAATATTATACATAAAAAAGCTGTAGCTACACCATGCTGTCTACCGAAAAGTGGCCATAAGAAAAAGAGCACATGTGTCTTCATATGAAACAAACAAACGCTGCGTATGCAAAAAAATTCCAACACAAAGTTACAATAATAATTCCGCTTGGTCGTAATGACCTCGTGACAGGGTTTCTATTGGCTTCGCATTCCGTCCCCGTCGTAGCCACCTTGTCCTAACCCTACAATCCTACCGGGTATAGTGGTCTTACACTTTAACGTGGAATCTGAACCACGGAAGTGTTCTGGCGTGCTTCACGTTACACAGAAAGTTGTGCTAGAGATGAAATTCGGGTTAAGAGCCTATCAAACTCCCTGCCGAGAGAGAGAATCGAAACGGGGACCTTTCAAGCCCCTGTCAGACAACCACTGAGTCACCAGACCGGTCAACGGGAAACTTAATGTTGTAACAAAACGTGCAATCTCAGTTTCAAGGATGAAAAACACGGAATTTAGCTGCTTCATCGCAGTTGTTTGGACCTATTAGATTTTCCTCCAGCTAACGCAACAAGTATGAAAGAGTAGCATATAAGGCGGAAGCAACGTACGTTTTTCAGCACTAACTTTTAAAGTCCTCTCAATTTTTTGTTCGAACAGTGACTGCTTGACCAGCAAATCAGTTTTTAGTTGGCCCTAATGGTTGAATATGTCCCTCTCTAGACCTATTTCCTCATTAGCACCACAGATCAATTTTATAGGATCTTTCATGAGCCAAGTTGGTAGGAGTGTGCGAAGTGTGGCCATGGCAAGAAATCAATCTCGGTAGCAAACAGAACTAAATAGAATAAAAGGGATAATACTCCTAGCACGAAGTTTACTCATCTGTATTCCAGTAGACACTAGCGCTGCTTTCCGTTTGTTCTATTGCCGCTAAGCGGGGCCCGTACAAGTCATCGCTTCTCCCCCGACATACTGACAACCTGCAGCTCGACACAAAAAGAGATTAATCGTCCGCAGTTAGGCGACCAAGTGCCGCCGATTTCACACCGGTGGGTGCCGAGACTAAAGAAGAGAACTACCCCCTGGTGGTTTCTTTGTATCCGCCGACTGCTGTAGGTGTCTCTAGAGGAAGCCAGTGGGACACACCTACTTACCTGAACCTCCCCAGGGGCCGTCTGCCTTGACAAATGACTTCAGCGTGGCGGGTCTGCCGGCAGCTTGCGAAACATGCGCGCGTCGCCTGCAGTGCTGCTTCCGGATGCATATCTGTATATTAATAATTAACATGTCCTGATTGAATAAGAAACGTATTTAAGGGCTAGATTAGAAACAATTATGAAGCAATTAGGTACGTAATATTTCGAATACTGTCGGTATGTATGGAGTGTGGTGCTAAACACTTCAACCGTGCTAATACTGAGATCTTCAGTAATTTTCATGGCTCCCCACAAGAAGAAATGGAGGTGCGAGAAACCCGTATGACATTGCAGCTCTTCCCAGAGATATACCCTGTAACTTACTGAATGCATAAAGGTTTCTAACAGTATGCTGAGGCACCACCTCCATGAAAATTTACCATACCTCTCACCTTACTGCAATCGGATTTTAGGGATTAAAATCACTGTCTTTGCTAATAAGTGAGGACACTTTTACTTGCACCTTTCAGCCTCCCCACAGATGCTGTAGGCTAACTTGTATTATCAGCATTTTGTCGTTTGTTTCAGATGTGCACCACGTCGTTAAGAAGCATTACCAAGACATGTTTCTTCTGCTTGATATTATTTAACAGGTTCTCCTAGCATCCGAATTTGTAAGACGCATTTTTTGTCGCTCTTACAAGTCATATATTTGGTGAAACACGCAGTGTATGAGATTCCCCACAAAATCACTGTATTAAAACGGTTTCCTCCACGTTTATACTGGAAGAAATGGCGACAGGAATGTATTATGTAGTTAAAAATACAGGAACGAAATTTTCATTCCCGTGGTAAAAAAGCAGTAAGTAGGAAATAAAAGCAATTTAATGTGCGGCATTGGTATTCGAATTATCTTCTGGTTTAGTTCATTTTATTTCTATTCACTGTACGCAGTGTTTCATCTTTTATACGAATACTTTTCGTGTTGGAAATGACTCAATCCAGTAGACGAACAGCAGATAGCTAATGGTACTTCCCTTTACAAATCTTCTGAGTCCCTCGGAGAGGACTAGCGGAGATCGCGCTACCGTATTACCCTTCTGAGGCTTCGGCCCAAGAGATGAATGTTATTTGACCAGAGCTACGCTCCTGCCGCCACATCTTGAAGGAGGTTTTCCATCTGACATTATGCAGGATGGGCTTCTGGACGTTAAACCTATTCAAATATGGCCGGCTGAGGCAAGGGCAGAATGTGATCTTAAAAAAATCAAGCGACAAACGCCCGTTTTTTCTGATTGTAAGAAAAAAAACTCCGCTAATACACGCTCGACTATACAAGAAATCACTGTAAAAACAATGAACCATCAAGGACATGCGCAATTAGTTTCTATATTCCCTCTGAATATTTTAACAGATGAGTTCTAAAAATGTTACGCGTAAAGGCGCGTCCAAACTATGCTATACGGCAAGTTAAGTCAAGGTCATATGGCAAAGTCATCTGGTAAAATGAAAAATTCATTTCGTCCACATAGGAAATGGCATTCAGTGAAAAAATGTTTACCGACGAGGATCTGCTTCTTGCTGCCGCTGCAGCAATAACAACAGAAAGTGAACCATGTAAATGATGGTTCTGGATTCGTCACACTCTCCGAGGTAGAGCAAGGTTTGAATGCAGTGACTTGAAGAATGATTAATTAATGGACGATGCAGATGAGTTCAATCTCTAGTAAAGAAGTGAGCAGGTATTCGGAGCTACTTCAGAATGTCGAGTAGTGTTTTTGAGGCTCCTCTAAATTTGATAGGGTCGAAAATCAGCAAGTGTCACTCATCTATTAAAAGAGTTACACCAGCCAGTGAGCGTTTCGCGCTTGCAATGCGGTTTTGGGCAACAGGAGTCTCTTCTTCTTTAATATCTATTGAAAAATGTCTAGCTGGATGAATTATTTTTCTATTAATTTCTTTTCTTTTTTTTTTCAACACCAAAACTAATTGCTATTTCAGTGAGCGCATTATGCCTTTTATTACAATCTTTGTAATCTTCTAATCAACAATCCCACAAATCATACCCAATTCGGTAAAGCTATATTAAAGCATAGGCTTTCTCGTTAATCCACTCCATCCTTAGGGTGGAATTTCAACTGAAGCCTACCCCTAGGCCAAACGACACGTTCTGCTAGGGGGCATCCATAAATTACATGAGGTGAAATAGGGGAGGAGAGTTCGGCGAAATCTCACCAAGGGGGAAGGGAGGGGGGGGGGTTAACGGAAATCTCACGTGAGGTTTTGGAAATTTTTGTTGGCCTGTAGTGCTAAAAAAAAAAAAAAAGAAGGTCTGCAAATAACGCGAAAGTTGATTTAGAGTGGTATTTGGTGGATAAGTGGGGGTTTGACCGGCTTTGGAAGGGTGAGACCTAAAAAAAAGTCTCAAAAAGTTGCGAGGGCGACTTATAGGGGGGGGGGGGGGTTCTCCCGACCAGATCTCACCAGAGGGATGGGAGGGAGGGGGTCCGGAAAAACATCTCACTTAATTTATGGATGCCCCCCACCTACTCTCTTGACAAATGACATGGCTACCTTTGAAGTGCACCCACACTTGTTGGATGTGAAATGGCAAGCCACGTGGCACGTTTTTGTCATATGACACAGGTCATCACAAGTCTACACTGTCCACTGTATGCCATGCCTTGCCGTATGGGACAGTGTGGACGCGCCTTAACGCTAGAAGCAGAGTACTTGTTGAAAGCATAACTGATCATCTTCCTTTCTTCAGAAAAGAAATGTATTGCGATTAGATTATAATAGCTTTATACTGATATATTTTCAACATGTCCAAAACCCATTGCAACAATCACCCACGATGTTACTTCTTTTATTTATTACTTTTTGTCTTCCAAATACTCAGGCTTCGTTTAGTAATGATTCTTTCCAATGTAATTTAAAGATAGAAAATAATTCCCAGTTTGTCAAATAACACAATTTACACCGTAATGTTTTACACTGAACTAACATCCTACAAGTTTTTCTAAAATAATCCATGCTTCACTTCCCCGTTTATTTAAAATTCACTTTCTCCATGGTCACAATTTCATTTATTATTCCGTGACATTAACATTTATCAACCTCAAATTTAATTATAAATTAGTGACATAATAAGATACCGAACAAAGTTTTTTCACGTCACACCATCTACACAAATTACATAAAACAACAAACGCTTGAGCACTGACAACAAATCCACGAGGCGAAAAGCGTCCGCGAATAAACATCACGCTAACAAAAGTTGCATTTACTGACTAGCGTCTCGTGCGGTTACAATTTCTTATAGTGAAATATGGCTATCTATCATCTACATTACCGAGTTTAAGAAACAGAAAAAAATAGTATTATCTTTAGTACTCCCATGTCAGTTATTGTGAACAGCTGCAGGGTGATCTGCACAGGATATCTAGTTGGGTAGGTCAAGATCGGATGAAGATAAATGTAAAGAGGAGTCAGATTATTAGGTACACAGATAAAAAACTAAAGATCTATGATGATCATAAGGTGGGTAAGGAATTGTTTGTCGAAGACTGGAAATGTAAATTCTTTGACATAACATTTGATAAGAAGTTTAACTGGACAGGGCACGTTCTACAAGTGGTAGGAAAAGGTTTCAAAATCCTTCACTTGTTGGGACAAACATTTTGGGAATCAAATACAGTGTGTGCAAAGAAGAGCTACGAGATTTGTCTCTGGAAATTACCGCAGAACACAATCAGTAACTGATATCATAAATGTGTTGGAATGGTATTAATTCGAAGCCAGAAGGAGGGTTAAATGACTCATGAGGGTCTACAGAGCCTATATTGAGGATCAGGCTTGGAAATATATTGGTTGAAGAATTAGGGAAGGTGGATGGAAGGAAAAAGATGACCTTGACCACAAGCTAACACGTGATTTCAGGCATAATGATGTGGGAAGATTTTCTTTCGTAGGTAAGGAATTGGAATAATTTATCAAGCGAGATGATGAATAATTTACCAAAAAGCTCAAAATGAAAGCACAAAAATGGAAGGGTATAAAAATTGCCACAGGGGAGAGCGCTCCATTTCAATTAAATTAAATTAAAAAAATTAGTAGCATCATGTTAAAGTTATTGCGAGAAACTACAAATCCGTTTTCAATCAGGTTCAGAGACTGAATAGTCGATACTTTTGAAATAAACGACAAGTGATATTAGCATCGCGTTTCTTTGATATAGTCTCTTTGTTTTACTTCCATTTCTCTTGAAACCTCTTTCATTTCATTGTTCTGTTTCATTTATTGGTTTTGGTCACATAAAGTTTAATTTCACATTTTCTTCGAAGGTATGTGATGAGGCATTAACGACATTAAATCTGTGTTTTGATACCGGACATTTGTGCAAAATTTGAAATGCATACGTTCAACTAATTAGATTTTCACAACCAACAAACAAATATTTTAACGAGGAACTGGAGAAAATGACCTAAAAGAACTACATATTCTTAAAATTCTTCTTTGACAGATCTAGCAAGTGTGAATATTTATTTCTAGCTAAATAAAAACAAAAAGACAAATTTATGTGATAGGATTAACAACAATGACTATTGCGGAAATTGGCATATGCTGTAGGGGTAGTGAGAGAATTTTTTTTTTTCCAAGTGGCACTATTGCAACAGATTTTAGGAGCGAGGCGTTTATATATGTACTTCATAGAAGTACACCCACGTGTATATGGAGCATAACTCTTACTGTAACCGTAGCTCGAACATTAGAGGAGCAAAAAAAATTGATTATGTTGAGAAGTGACGAATAAGGATGCTGAAACCCAAATCGATCAATAGAGTGTATAATGTAAATTCTTGAAAATAATGGATGAAAAAAATGTTTATGATAGAATATTAGCAAAAAAAAAAAAAAATGATAGATTGTATTTTGAGAGGTTTTTGGTTAGTTCACTTTTATAACAGATGGTGCATTGGAAGAAAGGCTTGCGGAAGGAGATAAACATAAAAATGAGTTAAGCGGATAATTAAGAACATGGATTATAAATGATGCTTGGAGATAGCTGTAAAAGATTGGAGGAAGGGGTAATAACACCAAAAATATAAAAAAAGCTAAACGACTGAAAATAATTTAAAAAAAGGCAAATACATCTATTAGTAAATCAATTATATTCTTTTAAAAATTTACCAGAAATAGTATTGGTAAAAATAATTAATGAAATATTTTTACAATAAATTAGTCTAACTTTCTATTTTAGAAATGCTTTTTTACAAGATTTCAATATGGCGTAGAGCCATAATGCATGTTGTTTAAACCAGACGTACCTGTTTTCTACGAGGTAGCATTAATCGCAGATACTTTTTGATCTAAAATAATTACATTCAGCAGTGAGATTTGTAAGTAGAAATGAGTTGAAAACCAGTAAAATATTTTGGACAGAAAAACGTTCTCATC